>JAOWBW010000939.1:38171-104469 GCA_026119855.1 Campanula takesimana | reverse complement strand
TAAACCCAATGCAAAAGGCCTGCAGTTTGGATCGAGATAAACAAGGTAAGAAAGTGAATCAGACACTCATTTAAGCACCTACTATATATATATATATATATATATATATATATGGATACATTAGTCATTTAGGATTCGTTTGTACATGGGACTCCAAGACAAGGAATGTGTATTTGATTCTGTGTAATGTTTGCTTATGTTTGGCGCCACACATAATACTGGATTAGGAATGAGTATTAGTTTCCTACGGGAATCAAACCTATTTTTCATCGTCATCTGATACCCGCGGTGAGAGGAGGTTTTTATACCCTACCTAAATAATATGCGAGCGGGAATTTTTCAACTAAATTTCAAAATTAATATCTTAATTCAACTCTATCTTAATCTCTAATTTCCAGTTAATCCATATCCGTCCCTTCCCCCCGCCCCTCCTTTCTCTCACTCTCTCTATCTCTGACTCCATCATTACCCAACTACAATTGATGAGAGCATCTATCATTCTATTCTAATGCTACCAGATGGTGATATAAGGATAATTAACTTCTTAGAAGAATTGATTACGAACATAAAAAATTAAAATGGAAGGCAGCAAAAATATGTTTTTTGAAGGGAAGAAATTTAAGATTGTGAATAAATATAACTATTACATCATGTTATTAATATAAATAATAAAATAACACATATGTCAACCGGTAGACAAGTCAATCAAACGTAACATAAGAATGGTAAACCATTCATAACCATTAGATTAGAAAAACAATCAAGGGTCCATATGTTAGATACAATTGATACACTTAGATACATTACAAAAAATTCGATATTAACCTTGGATACAATAGGTTAATAAGTATTGTATCTAAGTGTTGCACTTGGATACACTATGTTAAAACTAATGTATCCAATTATTTTTTGAAAATTAACTAATGTATCCAAGTCTATTCAATGTATCTAACATCTGGACCCTTGATTTTTTTTCTAATCTAATAGTTATGATTGGTTCTCACGGTTCTCATATAAAATGGTTCTCACAGGAGCGCGACCCTATCACTACAACAAAAGCTTATTAACAACGTTTTTTATTACAACTTTTGGTCAGAAATGTTGTGATTCCACATTTAGACAACGTTTTATATCAAAAACGTTGTCGTTAAGAAACGTTTTTGCTAGCAAACGTTGTTAACGCATTTTTCTACAACGTTTCTCTATAAAAACATTGTAATTATTCACGACGTTTCCTAAAAAAACGTGGTAGCATTTACTGTTTACAACAGTCTCTCATAAAATGTTGTGAACCCTTTCAAAAACGTTGCCAAGTACAATAAGTAAACTTGCTGTTTTTTTTTTTTTTTTTTTGAAGTTTACTGTTATCGGTACAAGGAGAGTATTTATTTTTATTTATTGACTGAATAAGACGTACAATCGCCTAACCTAAACAAACCCACACCACAAACTTCATCTCTCTTTCTCTCTCCCCTCCTCGTCTTCATCGCCGTCCACCCATCTTCATCGATGTCACCGTCACCATCTTCAACGTCGTCGATGTCGCCGTCTTCATCGCCATCGCTGGCAACTAAGGAGCCCCAGCCAGATTAAGGTCAGAGTTGCAGTGACGATTGACTAAATTCTTCTTCCATTCTTTTCTCTGTCTCACATAGGGAAGATTTGGATTCCGAATTTCATTAATTTGTAAACCCTCAAGTCTCTTCGGATTTAGGGTTTTATTTTGGGGTTGATTTGGAGAAAGTTGATTTAGGGTTTGAAGCAAATCCGAAGAGTGTGAACACTCATTGCTCTCAAACGACATGATTTTACATCTATTCCTGGTATCATCTCATCTCCTACTACTCTCTCTCTCTCTCTCTCTCTCTCTCTCACACACACTTAGTGAAAACCCATAGTTTTTCTTCGATTTCGTTTAGAAGTTAGTACTCAAGTACCATTCGATCTTGTTTTTTGTGTAGGTTTCACCAGTTATCAAGAAGATTTGATTGATTTTGCAGCTTGTGTACAATTTCTCCGTCAAAGGTATTCAGATTTCTCATATTTACTCTTTGTATATTTTTGTGCATGAATCTCTAAGAGTTTTTTGATGGTTGAGTTTTGACTACTTTTGTGATATTTCAGTTGATTCAGCTAATAAATTAATTCATTAGGTTAAATATGAGTGAGAACTTCCCAATTATAGTTTGGATTATCTGATATTTGTTTTGTGTAAAGGAATCTTTGCACTTATGGTAGCTTGAGGTGTTTTTGTTATATAGAACCCAGTAGATAAGTGATGGAAACAAGAAAAACTTGATGAGAATGAGCAGGATGCATTTATTTTTTCTAGCATAAGCCTCGTGGATAAATGGGGTTGGATAACACTTTCTTAAATCACTATGAACATGAATTTAAGAATATTCTGCCAAGTAGAATGTTGAGTAAGATTCATGTAGCTGCAGCTAGTTAATTAGGGAGAATGCTGAAATTCAGTTGTAAAATAACTATAAATGAAAAACTTGTACAGAAGCTAAGTTAAATTTCTTGGTAGAAACATACATAGCTTGTTTTGAAATTCAAATTGGAATTTTCTTGGTAATATACTTTGGTATTCGTTACCCTGGTTTATTTACTCGAAATTTTTATCTATGGGTTCCATTTTCCCACTTGGTGAGTGCCCGAATTTCGGAATCTGGTAATGGAATACGGATATGGGTCTAAACTAATTGTTTATTTTTATATATGAAAAAGAAAAACGTAGCATTAATTAGCATTGTGATTTCTTTTCTTTATTCTATTAGCATGTGGATGCTCCCCGAATTATAACTCTATATTCTTTTCTGCTTCATTACAGTTACATAAATTGGTTTGTATGAGACAGCCACCAAGAGATCAGTTTATCATATGCCCCAGATGTCATGTGAACATTGGAAAATGATTTAATATGATTTTGGTAAGCCTCACTAGATTTAGTAGTACTTCAATGAATAGTTACATGTTTTTAAGAACCTCCGATTTACTCATTTTCTCCTTCACACCCTTTAACAATTTGAGCTCATCCGCAGGTTTTGGGTACTCCAAGTAGGGAGGGAAACCAAGGCATGAACATATTAACCATACAGAGTTCAATTAAAGCTCATCTATGGCACAAGGTACCTGCCATTTGGACGTGGAAGGTCTAACTCTATTATATAGCTGCATTTGTATTAGGTTATATTAATTAGCAATTAGAATTTTTTATTTTTGTGATGTTGGTTTATTTTTAAAATATCGTATTTCTCTATGAAATGGGTGTGCAACTTTTTGTTAAGTAAAAAATGAAATGAGTAGTATTATTTATATTTGATTTGATTGGTGCTTTTATATGAATTGTTGTAGCATGTATATTAAGGTGAATTTGGGGGAAGAGCTTTAAAACAAAAAATAATTATTATTTTTTTTCAAAATAAGGTAACCACAACGTTTCATAAACGTTGTAACAAATAGAAGCACAACGTTTCATAGAAAACGTTGTAATGCAACGTTTCCAGAATCGTTGTAGGAACCCTTGTCCAAAACGTTAATAAAATGTTGTGTAAATTGGAACCTATTACAATGGTGGATATCACAATGTTTGGGAAAACGTTGTAAATGTCTACAACAGCGTTTTTAAAACTTTGTTAAAGAGCATTTTTGTTGTAGTGTGTATATATTTATATATATATATATATATATATATATATATATATATATATATATATTTAGAGAGAGAGAGAGAGAGAATGAGATTTAAGTATGTGAGTTCAGACAATTCGAAATGCATCTTAAACTTGCTCCGTTACCATCCCTAGAATCTCAGAATTAGATCATGACATGACATATATTTATAACTTCAGATAGTTTACCTCACTGTTATCAATTTCATTACTTGGTATCACAATATTTTTCTTTAAAAAATGCTAATAAAATATGTCATTTTAGTGGTTGAAGAAATTATGCAAAATATATGTAACTAGTTAATACCCGTGCGATGTACGGTTTTTTTAAGATCGTATTATTTATTAACCTAATAATGACATTTTCTTAAATGTATTTCTGCCATAAAATAAATTCTCTTATAAATACTAATACAAGTGAAAATAGTCTATTGATAAGACGAAATCATTTCTGATGTCAAAAAGATAATATAAGAAAATAATTTCTTATGTTAAATTATTTGTCTCCATAAAAATTTAAAAATAGATATTGATAATGTTTTCATTATTGATTTAGTTACTATTTTTAACTTTTTATGTAGTAATAGTTTAACATTATAATGTTAGTCAAACTTTAAGTAGTTTTGACTAAAACTACTCTTATTGTGCAATGAAAAGAATATACTCCCTCCGTTCTAAGTAAGTTGAAACATTCATTTTTGAAGTTGGGGAATTAAGGATACTAATATTATATTAAAAATAAAAGATATTGAGAAAGAGAGAGAATTAGTGGGGAAGGAAAGAGAATGAGTGGAGAGTAATGAGTGGTTGGGAGGAAGAGAGAGAATGAGTGGAAGATTATAAAAGTAATAAAAAGATTTCATTTTTGGATTGTTCCAACTTAAATGAAATGCCCTAAATGGAAAAATGTTTCAACTTACTTGGAACAGAGGGAGTATACATTAAATTAAAATTTTGGTTGTGTCTTAAATGAATATTACTACTCATAGCCTTGGCAAAGCTTGCAATGTCATGAGATAGCCTTGACAAAGCTTGCAATGTCATGAGGTCCTTGTTACTAATTTTGTAAGCTCCAGATACATGTAGTAATGTAGTAATTGAAGAATGAAGCATGAAAAATGAAGAATGGGTAAAAGGTAAAGAAAAAAATTACTCGTATAACATTTAAGTTGACAAACATAGTTCCTTGAGATGCTCCACGTCCTTAAATGCTCCGAGCATTTAAAAGGCCGTTATGTTTTCTTAAACAATATTAATAATGCTTTAAAAATAGTAGCCACAATAATTAAATGCCTTAAATTTTATGGAAATTGCGTGTTAGTTAGCTAATAATGTTGGCTGCCTTTTCATTTTTCCATAGCATTAATTGAATTAATAATTAATTAAATTGGTTAAATATAATAATGGATGATGTCAGCATCACATTTTGGAGGGAAAAATTTCAATGTGGTGTTGCCAAGTGTTCAAGATGATGTCAGCTGGTTTCTGGTTTAGTATTATTATATAGATTGAGTCTCTTATTAGAGTTGGTTTTGGGGGAAACTAGTTCCTCCATAAGTTATAAAAAGTCTATTTTTTAACCCTTTAACCCTAAGCCTTAAACCCTAAAAGGCCTAAACCCTAAACCTTAGGCCTAAACCTTAAACTTTAACCCCTGTAAAAACAGAACTTTTTATAACTTATAGAGAAACTAGTTTCCCCCAAAATTTTCTCCTCTTATTATAGGTTGTGAAGAAATATTATCAATGGTGAGGAGAGAAATTTAAATGCATTTTTCAACAAAATTAAGCAAGAAACAAATAAAAAAATAAAAGAAAAATCTCAACTATAAATAAATATCGGTCTCCTGCAAAAAAAAAAAAAAAAAAAAAAAAAAAAAACTTCCTCTATCACAGTTTAAGGTTCTTACTTTTCTTTTTAGTTTGCCTCATTTTAAGGTCTTGGTTGTTTTATTCCATAAATAGCAAAAGACGAACAATATTTTTGACATCTTCTCCTCAATAGTTCATTTAATTACAAAAAAATTATTTACTTAAACTTACTTTTTACCCACTTGTTTTATGAATAGTGGTTCGGACAATTATATCCTTAACACTCTACTTTTGTTTGACTAATTTTATTTGTTTTTGCCTCAATTTTTTAATAAATGTGTATTATCAAACTAAAAATCTTAAACCGGGTCCGAAGGAGTAATAAATATCGATCGACTCAATGAAAGTTAAGTTGTGAAATGTGCATTAGCATTTACAAGTTGCACCTTTTTGCACGATTAATTAACTTTTCACTTTAACTAAGCACAGCTTTGTTTGACTTGACATATCTTGATTCTGATCTTATGGTTTGGAACCTTTTCTTTTTTACCACTCAATGTAAAATGTGGAGTTTATAAAGTAGAAAATGGAATCCAAGAATAGGCACGCATACGCCTCTTCATCGGATTCCTTATTTCTTTATGATTTCGCTTACGTTTTTTGTTTCAGTCGTAACTTTTGTCTAATACCGATTGTAATGTTAAGAGTTAAAAATAATTTATTGTGTCACATCTTTTGGTGTTCACATTATCATCTTATTAGTGCTATGCATATTGATGATGTCATGAAATTTGGAATTACTATGAGGAGGGTCTAACTTTGGATGAAATGGAACCTATTTTCACAAATACAACAAATAACACCGTTAATATCAGAAATCATCAGGCTTTAGCCTGGTGGCCAGAGCTCATGGCTTCCAACCTGGAGGTCATGGGTTCGATCCCCCCCTCCCCCCAGAAGTTAGAGAGAAGTTTTTCTCTCCCTAGGATTTGTCTCCTAGGCGCTTCTGCTGGTGATTATGTATTGAGTTCAACTATGAATTAAAATTTGAAAAAAAAAAATTTGAAAAAAAAATAAAAAAATATCAGAGTCGTGTTTGATCTCAACTTAGACTTTCGAGTGTGATGGCAAGATCTCTGAGAAAACTAAGAACAAGACTTAAAATGCCTTAGAGAGAAAATAGGGTTTTGGGTGTGTAAGAGTGCTTGTAGAACGTACCTTGGATGAGAGAGTGAGAGAGAGTTATTTATAGTACTGAATACCTTATAAAGGTGGTCTTTGATCCGTCTAAAGTCATGCTTTGCAAGGCCACGCGGAATCTCCCCGTTGGTCTGCAGACTGGATGTCACTAGAGGTCGTGATGAGTGTAGACGCCAGAAAAAAAAAAACTACGACTGCTTAAAGTGATGGATATTCTTAAGATGTCTAATTGAATTTTATTGTCTTAGAGTCGTCACCTATGTTTTTAAATGAATATAAGGAAAACCTAAAGTCTACTATTTTTAGGGAGAAACCAGAGATTCGGGAGATAATGGTTAGGGGGTTAGATTACGGAACGAGAAGGTGTAAGGCACCCGCCCCGCTCGGCCTTAAGGCCGGCCGGTCATGCTAGTTTAGATGTTCTATTCTATGATTAAGTCCTTGCTAACAATTATAATTAAAAAGGGAAAATTTGGGAGAGTTTGGAATGTTGGGAGATAACCTTGACAAAACTACAATAAGTGGAGTTGCCTTTTAAGTTATGTTCCTTTTTATGGGGGTTGCTTACACTTTAAAGAAATAAAATATGAAGAAGATAAAAAAGAAGTTTGTTTAAATAATAAATAAAATGAAAAGGGATGATTTAGAAAATAAGAATGAATTTCATACATATGCTTGAGGGAATAAGAAGCAATTTGCCTATCGTAAGGACCCTTGAGAATGAATTTCAAGTTTGAGAGAGTTTTGGGTTCATGAATTCTAGGAATCTTTTTTAAGGTAGAATGAGAGGGTTTAAATAGGTGTAGGGGGGAGTGTTTGAGGTCACAAAGATAACCCTTCTTTGGATCAAGCAAGGGGTAATGGACAAAGGGGGGGGGGTTACAAATCACAAAAGGAGGGAAAAAAACCAAAATTTGGGATTCTGGAAGTCGCGCGTGCCTTTGCCCTCCTTTGTGGGAAGCACACGCATCCCATATGGGGGGGGGGGGTGGCGCTGTTGGGTATACTTATTATAAACCACTCTTATTACCTTAAATTTGATTGATCTCATAACCTTGTTTTGTTTTTATGGACTTTAAGATATATTGTAAGAAGTGTTAAACTTCATTCTAGTTAAGTCCATTTTTGAGTTACTTAGGCTTCAGAACATACGCTGTTAAAATTTCCAAGTCTGAAGACATGAAGCTTGCAGTCAAGGCCCAATCGATCACATAGGATATCTACCGCATGGGTAGTATACCACAATTAGATCGACCGCATGGTCCCTCTCTTCGCCATGCTACCACCATGTTATTCAACAGCAGTCATTTGACCGCAATTTGAAAATCAAGCTTCTCTCAATATTAACCATGGCCACTCTTACCTAGGGTTAATTGAGAACGCTGCAGAATTCAAATTTCAAATTTGAATTTGATAGTTATGACTAGTACAAGATAGTACATCTTGGCCACTATCTTTTGCAACAATTACCCATACCTAATTAGGGTGTTGAGAGGTCTATTTATACTTGTTAATCCTAAACGTTTTAGGAGAAATATGTCAAAACTCGGAATTAGGAAATTGGCTTGAAGTAGCAAAGGTTCGGGGCCATCAAGGGGTGGGTTCGACCGAGTCCTATTGGGGTTCGGCCAAACCTCCTGAGAAGATCCCATTTTCAGCGTTTTTTCCCCAAAAATCCAATTTTATCTTTTTCAATTTATTTGTTCTTTTGTGTGTGACCCCATAGGATTATATTAAGTTGGCAATGAATCCAACCAAAGTCGTTCTCATAAATCATGAGCAGACTCTAGCAAGCCATCATGATTACCCAAATAATATAACTTATCAAAGTCCGTTTATCCTCATAGAACATATCACAATCCCTTTGTCACACGATATCATATTGGACATAAGTCATGGTCCACGTCAACTTATATTGTCCAATGCTTTCTTGATCCCGAGTAGATTGATGTGAGCAAACGACATTGATCCAATCAATTCATTTGAGCATGGCCACGCATTTCATCAATCTCACTCATCGAGTGGCCAAAACAGATATCTCCCCGAAGAGGGACAATTCTAATCTTGACTTATTTCTCTTCCCTACATAACTCCGATTATGCCAATCACATTCCTTATTGCTACCTGGTTAAGGCTAACGTTAGAATGAGTCAAACATAATGTTCGTTATGTGGAAGACTGTAATAATCACATGTCAAAGGATATCAATGATATAACTATATGACATTTAATTATGACATTTGACCATGACATAAATCTCATAGATGGGTCATGTCCAGTATATGTTCACCAACAAGTACCCATATAAGTTTAACTATATCATATATACATAATCATCGCATGATTATCTATTAAACTTATACTAGTTCTTCATAAGTACTAGGGACGGAGATTATTATAATAAACATGCAAAACATATAATAATCAAGGTTGTTATCTCTACAAATGAGAACATGACATAACATAAGGCCTTTCTCAAAGGCCTAGGGCATAAATTTCAACACTCTCTCATTCAAAGCTATAAATAGACCTTGAGTTCTTCATTGAACATTGCTGAGATTCAAAGAGAGAAATTACTGTTGAAATTCTTGGTGATTGAAGATCATACTCAACATTTCCAGAATCATTTGAATCTTCAAGATTTCACCTTCAAGCCTTCAAAAGATCTCCAGCAACATTTAAGACATCTCAAGACTTGTAACTCATAAGATTCATTAGGCTCTAAATCATATAGATTTCAAAAAGCTTTTGATTCTTAAAACACACTCACCCCGATTGATCAATCATATAGATTGAATCATTAGGGATCACTAGTACAGAATGAGCCATGTATAGCGCTTATTTTTGGGCTTAGATAGCGCATAAAAGCGCTATGTAAGTGACTGCTATGCAAGCTAACATAGCGCTTTTTATGTGCTATCAAAGCGAAGGATCTAACATAGTGTTTTTCAGAATTCAACTTGCATAGTGCTTTTTTATGCGCTATCTAAGTGCTTTTTTTAAAAAAATGCAAGCTAACATAGATAGCGCATAAAAAGTGCTATCTAAGGCTATATATTTTTTTTCCATTTTTGTCCCTGATGCACCTATTTTTATATAAATTATAACCATGGAATTGAATAAATAAAAATTAATATTAACTAACAAACATTTCATTCAACAATAACAATAAACCATTCATTACATAAACGAATAATAATTTTTACAATCATCCACATGAGTTATGAACTAACAAAATTTGAAGATCTTTGTTCTCGATCAGGGATCTCAACAATAGTTAGAACTATAAAATACTTTGTAATACCTATTTTCTACTACTTCAGTGCCAGCTTCTTTTTAATAAATCGGTTGTAGAAGTATCCTGCCCCAACTACGATGAAAAATCTGCATTTTGCTCAAAGAATAACTCTTGATTCGATTTGTATAGACAAACTGCACCAAAAAAATTACAAGACATTTATTAGAAACTATAAAGAATACTAACCCATAGCTACATCAAAATAACAAGTAGGAACTCAAAGAGATTGTATTGAATCTGACTATGTACTCATCTAACCTGTAAATTGTAACCAAATAGGTGGAAGATGAAGACATGACTTGTGAACCGGAAACATCTGCATTTTGCTTTGACGAAAAACACTTGATTCGGTTTTTTACCTTCTCATTGTAGTTGTGACTATAATACATGATGATTTAAAGTATCCCTGCTGTAAAATGGTGAACCAACAAAATGAGTACATGTCAAAAACTGAAACAAAACAAAACAAACTAGAAACTCAAACTACCTCAAATCTCAATGTTTCGCTAGTAAACATGTTATTGAACAAATGTCTGTATGCCTTCGCCTTGTGCAAAATCAAATCAATCAAAAGAATCTATGAGAACAACAAAAGTCAAAAAAACTATGAAAACGCTTAAGAAATATTTGATGTAAGCACTATAAAGTAGGAATAAAAATAACTGAAATTAATTGTAAAAACCTAGGACATCATATGTTTACCGATCATCATGAACTAACGTTCAATGTACTCATCCGCCCTCCTTTGAAATTATGTTTCCACCACAAAAAAAAAAAAAAAAAATCTATTCAAAATCCTAATAAGATAATGAAATTAAAAATTGGTTTCAAGACTGATAATGTTTAGTTAAAACACTACTAAAAAGGGAAATTGTGAAACTTAACACATTTCATGAGTATTATTCACACACTTTAACGCCCAGAATGCCAATTTCACGCTCTTGCTTGTTATAACTTTAACTCCCTTTGGCTACAGACACAAAAAACGTAATCATAAATTGCAAACATTTGGTAGAAAATTGGACTAACATCTGGTAGTAAAATTGAACTATATTACAGTTTGCAAAGCTTCCTGTTAAGTACCTTTGAGCTCTCTTTATGAGTGGATGTGGTTCGTGGTTTTTGGTTCTTGCCACATTCAGAACAAAGTGGAGGCTGTGAAACCCTTGTTACAAGTTGGAAAGGTAAACAAATCTCTCTCAAGCCTCCTAAATCAGTCTTCAATTCAATACATGGTCTCTTCTTAGAGACCCCGAGTCTCTTACTGAACGACTAAAGGAAGATGCTGCTGCTTGCAAGTCTCTGCATGCAACTATGTAATTATATGCTCATCTTTCCTAGCTCTCTCTAACCAGCACATCTGTCCTAGTCTTCACCAACCCAATCCAATTATGTTCGAAATACTAAAGCTAACTTTGTTATTCATACGATAAGGAAAAGATTGAGATCGAAATGGTCATTCTGGGAAAATGTACCAAAGTAGTCAATGTATTTCTCTCCAATTCAGAGTTAACTTCTAGATCAGACTCCATTCCATCACAAAGCTCACCTTAGATTGGGTCAACCAAATATACAAGCACATGCATCAGAGGTTGAACTTGGATGAGGCAAAATATCAATCACCTGGAATGCATAAACAAAATGTCTTTTTTAGCAATTACACATCATAGCGTCATGCTCCTAATCAACGAGCATCTCAAATTCTCAATTACAAATAGACCAATATAGTATATGAAAAAAAGAATAAAAGAACGAATAAATTCTTGAGAAAATACTACTCTGTAATTTTTTTCCCTGTACATAGTAAACCAATCAGCCGTGAATATATTGTTGTGAGACATTCTCCCAAATTGGAATCTTAATAACCAATGAAGCACATAGCCCTGAAACTAGAAAAATTATAAATAAAATAACGCCATTAACAACCAATTTTAATGAACAAAAAATGGTTGTATAGAGAAGTGCTTAAATATCTTGTACCATATGTAAGGGGAGAGACGAACATGTATTGGATTCGGAAAGGGGAGGAATGAAGCTAGAAAAATTATAAATAAAATTACACCATTAACAAGCAATAACTCTAGATCTGAACGAGCCCTGCACAACCATAGCGAAATCAGGGTCCTATTACTGGGAGCAAGAAGAAATTACTAGCATAGAACGAAGGAGAAGACAAACAAGGCTATTGTAAGAACGAGATAAAAAAGGTTTGTGAGAAAGAACCACCTTGGGAGGAAGAGAGCCACCATTGAAGGAGCGAGTGCGAGATTCACTGTCGAAGGAGAGGGCACGAAGTTGCCGCCAAAGGTTTTTGTTTTCTGTGACTTCTCTAGCGAGACAAAGAGAAATTGGGGAAGAAATACATAGGGAGGAGAGGGATGCGGCGCTAAGGGAGAAAGACAAAGCGAATGAGGGTTTTCTTTTTTATCAAGCCCTTTGATAGCGTTTTATTTGGTCAAAAAAAGGAGAAAAAGGTCAAACCCGAGGAAAAAAAAACTTACAAAACGCTTACTACGATAGCGGTTCCCTATGCGCTATCTAAGATGATTCTTAACATAGCGTTTATTATGTATGCGCTATAGTAGCTAAATATTTTAATTTTTTTTTTGCACTTGAATTGATCAGTTAAGGTGATGCGCTATCTTAGGGTACGTCTTAGATAGCGTTTTTTAGAAACGCTATCTAAGCCGTGTTTCCTAAGCTTAAATCTGTACTAGTGGATACACTGGTCTAAATCTATGATTTGATCTTCATAGAAAATAGGTTGTTGATTTAATACTTCAACTCTGTAATCTGTACTCAAGAGAATCAATATACACCTCAATTCAAAATCCAAGACTGACCATCTTGGTAAAGGACATAGATCTTTTAACAGATCGAATATTTCCAAATCATTGTGTCATTTACTTACTGTACTTTATATTTTTTGCTGATTTTCTTTATGTCTTGTTCACATTGTTATTCATTATTCATATAAATCTTGTTTGTCATTTAGCGTTTGATCTTATTAGATATTCCAACTATTGTGAATTTTGTTTGTGTGTTTTCCACATTGCCCAAGTTGTAACTCTGACACCTTATCATTTTGCCAAACTTTAAAGACACCATCTTTTAATCTCAACCTACCGCACCCTACCTACCGCACTCTACCTACCACACCCTACCTACAATTCTATACCTACTGTATTGATTTCATCTAAAATCAACTCAAACACTTTTTATCAAAATTTTCCGCTATGTATATTACACTTGGGCGAGTGGTTTTCATTGACTGCAAAATTCAAGTTTAAGCATAAGGTTGAATTTTGAAAAATTGTTGAGATTTTAAGTAGGCTATTCACACCCCTATATCCTCCTTTTCATACCCTTGTTGTGTCTTTGGGACCAACAAGTGGTATCAGAGAAAAAACTGTTGGGTTTCGGAGTAACATGCGCAGCGGAATTAAGCATTTAAAATTTAATGAAACCGAAAGCCCATAGATCCATTCATATGATTAAGTCCTAAACCCTTTAGGAAATTTAGTCCAAATCCCGTCAAAAATCGAATTAGGAATAAACAGGCCCGAAATTCACTATGCCCGATCGGGTATAGGAAGCAGCCCGGTCGGGTCAAGGAAGTTGCCCGGTCGGGTCAAGAAAGTTTCCCGGTCGGGTCCTTTGTCTGCTGGAACCAATTTCCTGTTTTTCTTAAATTCGATTTTTCGCTCTTTTACGCAATTCCAATTTTAGCCCTTTTATAAATTCGTTCTTTTGTGTGTGACCCTCTAGGATTACACTAAGTTGGCAATGGGTTCAAACATGAAAACATAAGATATGATTAGGTTCTAGCAAACCGTCATACCTACCCAAAGAGTGTAACTAGATACAAGTTCGCATTCCTTTTAGAACATGTCACAATCCTTTTGTCCACGATGTCATTGAACAAAGGTCATGGTCAACAAGTCAACTTGTATTGTTCAACACTTTTCTCGATCCCAAATATGTTGATAATCCAAATGACATTGATCCAATCAATCCATTTGAGTTTGGTCAAACATTTCATCAACATCATTCCTACGAGGGGCCCAAGCTTGACATCTCTCCGAAGAGGGGCAAATCTATTTAGCTTATTATTCTTTCCTACGTGAATCCGATTATGCCAATCATACCCTTTATAGCTACCTGGTTAAGGGTAACGTTTTAATATGTCAAACTTAATCTTCATCAAGTGGAAGACTATAATAACTTCATGTCTAAGGATTCAAATGACATAACTAATGTGAGATTTATATATGACATCGACCATGACATAAATCTCATAACGCGGGTCATGTCCAGTACCTTTCATAAATCTAACATGATAATCCCATGATCATTTAGCCTTTATACTAGTACTTAACAAGCTCTAGGGACGGAGATTATTATAGGCAAACATGAGCAACAATAATAATCTTATTATCTCTTTATCATCATGAATAAAATGATAACTTATACAACGTTTAACAAACGTTCCTAGGGCACCAACACCAACAATCTCCCGCTTGCCCTTGGCCCAATCTCCTAGGTATCCAATACCCATGGACCTAACATGACCATCATGTTTATCTTGTGGAAGTCCCATTGTTTAGCATGTCTGTAACGTTATCATTAGTTGGTACTTTGCATATATTTACGTCTCTCTTATCAATGATTTCTCGAACGATAAGAAAACGCCTAAGTATGTGTTTGGATTTAGGATGTGCCCTTGGTTCCTTTGCTTGATCGATAGCACCACTATTATCACTAATAAGGTCTATTTGATTAGCAATTCTAGGAACCATCTTATGTTCACCAATGAACTTCTTAGTCCAAAAAGTTTCCTTTGCAGCATCCAATGCAGCAATATACTTAGTTTTAGTTGTAGATTAGTGATTGTACTCTGCTTAGAACCATTCCAACTTACAGTTCCACTATTCGACATGTGCACAAAACGTGATTGCGATCTTTTATCATCTTTTTTGTTTTGGGAGTATGCATCCGAGATCATCTTCCATACCTCCATAGATCATAAACGAATCTTTAGTCCTTCTCAAGTTCTTAAGAATCGCTTTCATAGCCATCCAGTGATTCTCACTAGTGTCGGATTGATATCTACTCGTCATGATCTAAGCATTAGATATATCTGGCTTAGTACTTATCATGGCATGGTGGATCCAATTGCCAAAGCAAATGGCATCTCACACAATTTCCCATGCTCATCTTTTGTCTTAGGACATTGAGTCTTGCTTAGAAAAACTCCATGTATCGTTGGCTACTGTCCTCTCTTAGAATTTTCCATGCGGAATCTTCTAATGACTTTGTTAATGTATGTACTTTGGCTTAAACCAATAAGCTTCCTTGATATATCTCTGTAGATCTTAATGCCAAGGACGTATGTGGTTTCACCCATATATTTCATTACGAAGCACTTTCCAAACAAAATCTTTACAGATTAACGTGTAGGAATGTCGTTTCCAATGAGCAATATGTCATCCACATATTTAAATAAGGAATAGCACTATGATCCCACTAATATTCTTGTATATACAAGGTTCATCTTCGTTCTTGATAAAGCAAAATCCTTTGATTCATCAAAACGAAGATTCCAACTCTCAAAAAGCTTGCTTCAATCCATCCCATGAATTTTCGCAACTTACATACTTTATTAGAATTTTCTTGACTATCAAAACCTTTACGTTGTATTCAATACATCCTTAAGTGAGTTCCCGTTAAGGAACGCTGTTTTGACATTCTTTCGTCAAATTTCATATTCCAACTATGAAGATGTGACTATGAGAATTCTAGTATGTTTCCTTGCTACCCATGTGAGTTTTCTCCAAGAAAATACTTTCTTATCCTTTTAGTTTTTACACCTTAGGTTAGAATGATCAACTTCCAAACTTGATTATTACACATGGATTGCCTTTTAGATTTTATGACTCCAAGTCATTAATCTAAGTGTGGAGCGGACATTGCATCTTTGATAGGTGGTAAATACTTCATTCTCAATGTACTTTACCTCAATACTTTCTATTTCGAAATATCCAATATTTTTTGTAATAGATTGTATCATATCATGTATGCAAATGCTCGTATAACTTGAATGGATTTTCACAATCCCTTGTGAAAGTTTGTTCAACTTCCATCATAGGTTAAATATTATCTTCTGGGTCTCGAACCATTCGAGATATATTTTACTCCCACTGTTCTTTTAGAGATAAACCATTTATCTAGAAAAGTACCATCATAAGCAACAAACCATTTGTTTCTTATGAGTAAAATATTATCCTCAAGTTTCCTTAGGATATCCCATGAAAATATATTTATTAGATTTAAATGTGAGTGTGTCCCAGACAACTCCTTTCCAAAAGGTCTCACGGTCTTAAATCTTTATGAAAGAAAAACTGAGTTTTCTTTCACCTTTCAACCTCTTTTGATGGAACTCAAATTAGTGTAATTATAGCGGTCTCCAATGTATAACCCCGAAACAAATAATGGAAGATCAATCTGACGTTATCATCTAATGAACCCTTATACAATAATGTTCTTACCTCCACGCAGACACATCATTCCAAATGGTGTTCTTGGTGGAGTTAATTGTGAAACTATTTCACAACCTTAACGATGACTATCAAATTCTTGGTTTAATTATTCATCCTCATGATTCAGTCAGAATCTTTGAATAGTTTTACCAAGTATTACCAAAATTTCCTTTTTAGCATTGCTACTTAATGCACCATACACATGGACATGTATTAGGTCAAGTAAGATATTAGCCTTTCACTAATCATAGTAAAAGATGTCTTGGTCCAAGTAAATAAGATTTGCATAAATCATATGATTCCAAATCATATGACTTTAAAACTCCGTCCCATGGACTTTTAGATATGCATCTCTTATTTATTTGATCAAAACAATAATGCATAAGGAATTTGATTACTTATGTTATAGTCTCATTTATTATTTCGTTCTTCAAGATTTAAGATATATAAGATTTATTTATATGATAACACAATGAAGTAAATCATAATAAATAAAGCATCTTTCTTATTCCAAATAAGAAATAAATATCCTTCATTATCTTATAACAAAATATTTTTTTTTACTTCATGAGTAAAGTCACTTTACAAGTGTTCTACGAACAATTCTGCAACCATTGCATCATTACCATTCGTAGGTCAAACTTTACTATAAGTAGTCTTTCAATTTACAAATTATTGCACATTTATACAAATGTGGGATCCATATCCGGTATCCAATACCCAATAATTAAAGTTAGAAAGATTAATTTATAACATAAATATCCCGAGTGGTAGTCTCACTACCAATCCTTTCATTGATCATCCAGAATTTTGACTACAATTCTAAATGGTCAATCCAATTGCCATTTTACCAAATTGCATCAATTAGAGTTATTATTTTAACCACAATTATTTCTTTTCGGTTTGACAAGTCTGTCTTACCTTTCCTTTGGCATTTGGCCTCCTTTCCATCATGAACCATGAGCATTGGAGAACCTTTCTCCATTATCTTCATCTCCGCAGTTTTCAGCATATCATACAACTCGGAGAGATTCTTTCATTCCAAGCATGTTATAGTTCATCATGAAGTGATTATAACTTTTGGACAATGAATAAAGAATGAGATCCGTGGCTTGCTCCAATCCAATTGGACAACCAAGTTTCTCAAGATGCTCTACGTAGCCTTTATCTTAAGCATACGAGGTTCCACTTATTGCCCTTTACTCCTTTTGCAAGAAGCGAATGCAATAATGGTTTTATATCTCTTTCCTAGATTGCTCTTTGAAACATGTAACTCAACTCCACGCCTATCCAATAGGCTTCCATAAGTTCCAAACTTTGTTGGAGTTTTGAGTTCATAGTTACGAGCATGAGACAACTCACATCCCTAGAAACATACTCATGTCTCTTGTGATTGTCTTTCTCTGGCATTGGGTTATTTAGGAATAGGACCATCAAGAATGTACAACACATCTTCTTGTCTTAGAACGATTCTTAGGCTCAGGATCCAATCCATGAAGTTTGTACCATTCTCTTGAAGCATTATCCTTATCAAGGATTAATCGCAACGATTTTAGTTGTCATCTACAACTAATGCAAAATTTCCAAAATTTTACAAGTACCAATCTCATTAAAGAGATAAATAATGTATTTTCTAAAAATACTCCCACTAAATTATATAACCTTCTTATACATCCAATGTATAATATAATTTAAATGGGCTAAGATCCAACTTTAATTTGATTTCAAGTCCGCTAAGGCGGATTACACAAAACCAAATTAATTAGGTAGACAACCCTGTCAATCATATCCAATATGACTCTTAGATATTTTTTCTGAGGTTCTTTTAAATTGTGCTAAGATCCAACTTTAATTTAATTTCAAGTACGCTTTGGCGCACCGCTCAAAATCAAATTAATTAGGTAGACAATTTCTTGTCAATCATATCCAATATGATTCTTAGGGATCCAATTTCAAAAGCATGTTTAATCTCATCTTTGCCTTGGCCCAAAACTGTTTTGACGCCTTGTTAAGTCCAACCATTTTAAGCGTATAGTTAATGTGCCTCGCTAGGGCGTACCCACATTATCTATCTTGCTCATACATAAATAAAGTTAATGCACCTCGCTAGGGCGAAAACTACATTAAAATCACCCATGTACTAACAAGTGTTTTAATCATGGTATGGCAATAAAAGACTTAAAACTTTCCTTGAAGGTTCATCACCATATAGCATACAACATATTTATGAGCACACAAGATAAACATGTTACGCATCAAGTTTAGCCATTAAATTAATAATCATTAATTTAAGCATAATATTTATGTGTCATTAATTTCTCTATAATTATGAGGATGAGACTCTTTGAACTTTGGTTATCAACTCCAAATCAAGACAACAAGAAGTGTGGCCGAACTAAGCCATTAGGCAACCACAATTCCGCACTAATTCAAGAAACCAAGAAAGTAGTCCATGTGGCCGAAACTAAGCAATAGATGGTCTCGATGATCGTAGGCGAATTGCATCCACAATTCCACATGGATCTCCAATCTTTGAATCAAGAACTTTTTTTCTCAATTTTAGCAATTATGAACTCTTCATAATTCTAACTTCGTTTTATCTTTGAATCTTTGATTGCGATCAAGTTTGGGAAACACAATCTCGATGAACGTAGATTAGCCATCGAAACCTTGATCCAATCTTAGAATCACAAGACTAAAACAAATAGGAAAATTAAACCCTAAAGTCCAACCCAAACCCTAGAACGAGCCCCCGCGCCAAAACCCTAGGTCCGACCGGGTCTCTGCATGGGTCCGGTCGGACCCCGTCGAAAATTCCAAATTTTAAAGTTCCAAAATTTATCTCAAAATTGTTTTCCCGATTCAATTAGGATTTGGTGTTCTTGGTGATCCAATCACCATGATCATCAAAACCTTGAGTAAACCATTTATTCTTGAATCCCTAGAATATCAAAACTTTGATCCAATCAAAAATTGATAATCCAAACAATTTTAAATCCACCATAATTTTTATTGCGATTGAATAGTGCGATTAAAGTTTATAAAACAATAAACCACATAAAACGCATAGACCACATAAACATCATAATCCTAATATTCAAATCATGCTAGGAATATAAACAATTTATATACACACAACATGATTATGTATTGAAATAATCAACATGAACGGGGCTCTGATACCACTGTTGGGTTTCGGAGTAACGTGCGCAGCGGAATTAAGCATTTAAAATTTAATGAAACCCAAAGCCCATAGATCCATTCATATGATTAAGTCAAATACAACATAATGAATACTAGAATACTAACCCTTGATGCCTTTGATTTTGCAACCTTGAATTCGATGGAGGCTTGAAACCTTGATCACGAATATAGCAAGAATCACGAGCTTTGAAGATGATAAGTTTCACCCTCTAGCGGTATCCACACCCCGAACGAATATCAAGAACGCTTGATCTTGGTTGGTAGACCAAATCATGAAACACTCTTTCATGATGTATAGAACTTATATGGAATTATTGTGTGTGTAATATTCTTGGTCTTCAATCTAGGGATTTCATAGAACAAGAAAATCATCCTCTAAAACCCTTGGAGGCACTCAATAATGATACAATATCAATTAGGTTAATACCTAATAAAAAGAGGTGTATTTAAACTCAAAATTCCTAAACCCTTTAGGAAATTTAGTCCAAATCCCGTCAAAAATCGAATTAGGAAAAAACAGGCCCGAAATTCACTATGCCCGATCGGGTATAGGAAGCAGCCCGGTCGGGTCAAGGAAGTTGCCCGGTCGGGTCAAGGAAGTTTCCCGGTCGGGTCCTTTGGCTGCTGGAACCAATTTCCTGTTTTTCTTAAATTCGCTTTTTCGCTCTTTTACGCAATTCCAGTTTTAGCCCTTTTGTAAATTCTTTCTTTTGTGTGTGACCCTCTAGGATTACACTATGTTGGCAATGGGTTCAAACATGAAACCATAAGATATGATTAGGTTCTAGCAAACCATCATACCTACCCAAATAGTGTAACTAGATACAAGTTCGCATTCCTTTTAGAACATGTCACAATCCTTTTGTCCACGATGTCATTGAACACATGTCATGGTCAACAAGTCAACTTGCATTGTTCAACACTTTTCTCGATCCCAAATATGTTGATAATCCAAATGACATTGATCCAATCAATCCATTTGAGTTTGGCCAAACATTTCATCAACATCATTCCTACGAGGGGCCCAAGCTTGACATCTCTCCGAAGAGGGACAAATCCATTTATCTTATTATTGTTTCCTACGTGAATCCGATTATGCCAATCATACCATTTATAGCTACCTGGTTAAGGGTAACGTTTGAATATGTCAAACATAATCTTCATCAAGTGGAAGACTATAATAACTTCATGTCTAAGGATTCAAATGACATAACTAATATGAGATTTATATATAACATCGACCATGACATAAATCTCATACCGCGGGTCATGTCCAGTACCTTGTTCCAAACAAGTACCCATAAATCTAACATGATCAACCCATGATCATTTAGCCTTTATACTAGTTCTTAACAAGCTCTAGGGACGGAGATTATTATAGGCAAACATGAGCAACAATAATAATCTTATTATCTCTTTATCATCATGAATAAAATGATAACTTATACAACGTTTAACAAACGTGCCTAGGGCACCAACACCAACAAAACCTTCATAAAACTCTTTTTTTTTTTAAACTTAACAGCTTGGGTGCCGATTTAAAATGGCAAGTCAGAGAACTATGGCAACGGTTAACTACACTCACATTCCAATATTTGATGAAGACAAATTTAACGTGTGGAAACAAAACATACTGACCTATCTCTAGTCAGTGGACGAGCAGCTTGGTGATAATGATAAAACTATCAAAATTTGCCTACCAACAAAGTATGATCCTTTTTTGAATGGGCCACATCGTGGAAGAATCAAAGAGGTGAAGTCCTCTCTGGACTTGAACACACCTGAGGTTGCCACTGCTCCAATTTCTATCGAAACAAGTTTACTATTGGACCATATTTTCCAATGAAAGCAAATCCGGATCCTACTACCAATGCTACCACACCATCAATTAAGAAACCAAAAGCTGAATGGACTGATGAATAAAAGAGATTGGTTGGAATGGATGTGAAAGCAAAGAACATACTCTTAAGCACTTTGAATTTGTCTCATCATCGACATATCATGGAATGTGAAACCGCTAAAGAACTTTGGGATGCAATAGACGGTTACATTGAAGGAGATCAAGCCAGCAAAGAAAGCAAGATATTTGCGATTCAAAGAAGATTCAACAACTTTGCAGAAATCCCGGGTGAATCACTTATAGACACTTATGATCGTTATTGTGAAATAGTAAGCACCTACACCGCTTTTGGAAAGAAGCTTACTAAGAAAGAGATCAATGTGAATTTTTTATCCACCCTTGGATCTCAATATCTCTACAAAGGCAACACTCTTAAAGATACAAAGCTTCTAGATGATATGTCACTCAGAAACCTCTATGCCAACCTCAAGGTCCTTGAAATCAAGCTTCACAACATTGAAGAAATGCAATAAAAAGTAAAAGGCATTTCGTTGGTTGCTTAGAAAGAAGAAATGATTGAAGAAGAAGATCTAAACATCTCCACTTCAGACTTGTTAGATATGGATGATGATGACTTTGCTATGTTTATGAAAAGATTTCAAAAGTTTAGAAAGTCATCAATGTTGTGTTGGTGCCCTAGGCACGTTTGTTGAACGTTGTAAGTCATCATGATAATAAAGAGATAAATAGGATTATTATTATGGCTCGTGTTTGCTTATAATAATCTCCGTCCCTAGAGCTTGTTAAGCACTAGTATAAAGGCTAAATGATCATGGGATGATCATGTTAGATTTATGGGTACTTGTTTGGAACAAGGTACTGGACATGACCCGCGGTATGAGATTTATGTCATGGTCGATGTCATATATAAATCTCATATTAGTTATGTCATTTGAATCCTTAGACATGAAGTTATTATAGTCTTCCACTTGATGAACATTATGTTTGACATATTCAAACGCTGCCTTAACACGGTAGTTATAAAGGGTATGATTGGCATGATTGGATTCACGTAGGGAAGAATAATAAGCCAAATGGATTTGTCCCTCTTCGGAGAGATGTCAAGCTTGGGCCCCTCGAAGGAATGATGTTGGTGAAATGTTTGGCCAAACCCAAATGGATTGATTGGATCAATGTCATTTGGATTATCAACATATTCGGGATCGAGAAAAGTTTTGAACAAAACAAGTTGACTTGTTGACCATGACTTGTGTTCAAAGACATCGTGGACAAAGGATTATGACATGTTCTAAAAGGAATGCGAACTTGTATCTAGTTACACTATTTGGGTAGGTATGACGGTTTGCTAGAACCTAATCATATCTTATGGGTTCATGTTTGAACTCATTGCCAACTTAGTGTAATCCTAGAGGGTCACACACGAATAGAACGAATCGTAAAGGACTAAATGGGAATTATGGAAGAATGTCAGATTTTGGCTCTGGCACGGTCGTGCACCTTAAAATGGCACGGCCGTGCCATAAATCCAAACCAAGGCAAAACCTGTCGGCATGTTTGACACGACCGTGCCAAGAAGACAAGCACGACCGTGCCAAAATGGTCGATATGGGGGAATCATGCGGACCTGATGGCACGACCGTGCCAGATTATAGGGCACGACCGTGCCAGTCAAGTCGGCCAGTATTCTTTGTTGCCTAATTTGGTGATGGGATTTAGGTTTCCTAAGTCCTTAAGGGTTAAGGATTAGGACCTATAAAAGGATCCTTTCAGCAGCCATTAGACACATGATTATGAGTGCCTCCATAAGGTTTTGAGAGGTTATTTTCTTGTTCTAAGATCCTAAAAGTGAAGGACAAGAATATTCATAATTCCATATAGTTCTTACAATTGTGAAAGCGTGTTTCATAATTTGGTCTAGCAACCAAGATCAAGTGTTCTTGATATTCGTTCGTGTGTGTGGATACCGCTAGAGGGTGAAACTTATCATCTTCATAGTTCGTGACTCTTGCCTTGTTCATGATCAAGATTTCAAGCCTCCATCGAATTCAAGGTTGCAAAATCAAAGGCATCAAGGGTTAGTATTCTAGTATTCATTATGTTGTATTTGACTTAATCATATGAATGGATCTATGGGCTTTGGGTTTCATAAATTTTAAATGCTTAATTCCGCTGCGCATGTTACTACGAAACCCAACAATCAAGACCCGGATCATCAAGCAAGGATCAAGCAAGGTTTTCAAGAAGAAACTATACATAAAGGAAAGAGGATTTTACTTCTCCAAGAAAAAAGAAGATCTCGTGTCGCGACCCCGACCCCGCGGGCCAAGAGCACGCGAGCTGGACGTCGACTTAAACGATAAACTCTAAAATAATGAAGATAAAAATTTCCTTTTATACCAAAAGATGATAACACAAAGTTTTGAGATCCAACTGAACAACAAGAAAGAAAAACTAGTGTAAGCTCCATAAGCTTACACCCAAAATAATAAAATGTACCATTCTTAATGACGTCAAGTTTGGTACAACTATTCCCAAAACGGTTACACATTTATGTAATGTAAACCCACCAATAACAACTTGCCCAAAAATCTCAACCCTCGCGACGTCCTCCTCGTGATTAGCGAGTCTAATCCTTTCCTCCTGGGGGGGTTAAGGAAAAACAAAGATAAAAGAAAGGGGTGAGATAATCTCAATAAGTTACTAATGCAACTACATGACATGCTATGATGCAATAATCAATAATAAATCACATAGCACATAGCAATTATCATTTAACAAATAACAGCGGAAATAAACAATTAACAAAGGATATTAGCCAAGGTTTCCCAACTGATAGAACCAAATAAAGGTCGCTGCGCAGCTTCAATAATCAACAATCAACATCTTCATAGTAACATGAAAGCTGAAGAGAAAACCCCCGGTACCGGAACCAATAATAATAAGGGGACAGTGACACACAGTCTAAACCCAGAACCAATAGCTAAAATGCTCACAAAGGGCTAGCTCATCTCACATCCAAGGCCAATCTGGAGGAGGGGAATAATGGGGCAAAACAATGGTCAACGCTATAATGGACTTGGCTTGTGCCATCATAATGTTTCGCATCGCCCAACACGACACAAATACCAGCTGGACTTTCAAGTAAAGGCTAAGTAATAAAATACTAGCACGATAAACAACTAATGATTCCAAAGTAGGGAACCATTCCAAATAAATCACCAAGAAGATGAAATAAAACCAATCACACATAATAAAGTGCTCAACCATTTCCAAATAATAATTAATCAAATCTCATAACACATTTGTTCACGAAGAACCATTTTCAACACTAGAGTATCCCACAATGTCTAATTAAATTAATTAGAGTTGTACCCGAGCCTAGACTAAGCTTGATTTCGTAAACAATTAAAAACAAAGATACTCCGATCAGCTGCTTTGGGCGGTCGCCCACAACCATCCCGGGCGGTCGCCCAAAATCACTAACCCACAACCCATCAAACTGACTCCATGGGCGGTCACCCAAGATCATTGACCCCAACACTCCGGATGAACTGATTTCATGGGCCGTCGCCCACGAGCCCTGACTGCCGGAATTCGGTGAGTTTACCTGGGTTTCAACCAAAATCCAAGCCAAACCAAAACCAAACCAAAATCCAACACCTCTAACAAGTATAATAAGGTACTAGAACAACTTATGAGTCTAAAATAATTCATATAACATCATTAACAACCAAAACCAAGATTTGATCCCAGCCTTCTCGAAAATCACAAAAGATGAACAAAATACAAATAAATCCCAAACTCAACCAAAATGACATATATATGAACTAAAGCATTACATAAACTAAAGATGAACATTTTAGCATAAAAATGGGGGAAAAGCAACTTACCCAGATTTCTCAAAGGTGACGGAACTCGAAATTTCTTAGCTTCCTACGATTCTATCGACGATCTAAACATGTTTCAAGTTATGAGAAATGAGAGATAATGAGGGGAAGATATCTAGATTGAAGAGAGAAGGGAGAGAAGAAAACTTACCCAATAACCAAGGAGAGAGAGAGAGTATGCTGGGAATGGAGTAAGGATGAGGGAGAAGAGAGGGAGTAGTTGAATAATAATTTGAAATGTTACACTTAGGGCCCCTCCCCTACTCTACCCAATACAAATAACTCCCCACCAACAATTAAGACCCAACTCTCTACACTAGCACAATTAACCAATTAAATGCAAGGCATAAATTATTATAACACATAAAATGCACACATAAATTATTATTTAAATAATAATTTAAACAATTAAATAAGAAATAAATAAATAATTAAATATTTATTATCTAGAAAATAGAGGCGGGTTTTCGGGTCGTGACATTCACTCCCCCTTAAAGAAAATTCGACCAGAATTTTAAAGATACTTACCCGAATTAAAAAGCCACGGATATTTCTTCTCTATCTCATCACGAAGCTCCCACGTCGATTCCTCAACATTATGATTCTTCCAAAGGACTCTAACCAACGCAATGCTCTTGTTCCTCAACTCTTGGACTTTGGAATCAAGAATCCGAACCGGTCGTTCCTCGTAAGTCATATCAGGCTCTATATCCTCCGGTACCCTCGGTAACACGTGAGATGGATCATGAACATACTTCCGAAGCATAGAAACGTGAAAAACATTATGTAACTGGTCCAAAGAAGATGGTAACGCAAGCCGATATGCTAGAAGCCCCACTTTCCCCAAAATCTCAAACGGTCCAACAAACCTCGGAGCTAATTTACCCTTCTTCCCAAACCTTCAAATGCCCACCTTCGGAGATACCTTTAAGAACACGAAGTCTCCGGTCTGAAAACTAAGATCTCGTCTTCGATGATCGGCATAGCTATTCTGTCGACTCTGGGCTGTTTTCAGTCGGTCTCGAATAATTTTAACCTTTTCCACCGAGTCCTGAACCATGTCAACACCCCAAAGTTTTGCTTCCAAACCTCGGCCCAACAAATAGGTGACCGACATTCCTCCCATACAAAGCCTCATACGGTGCCATCTGTATACTCGACTGATAACTATTATTGTAGGAGAACTCTGCAAGCGGTAGATGTGTATCCCACGAATCTGGAAAGTCAACTGTGCAAGCCCGTAACATATCCTCGAGAATCTGAATGGTTCTTTCAAACTGACCGTCAGTCTGAGGATGAAATGCGGTGCTAAACCTCAAATCGGTACCCAAAGCCTTCTGTAACGCTTGCCAAAATCGGGATGTAAACCTGGGATCTCTGTCTGACACAATACTAACTGGAACACCATGTAATCTGACAATCTCATGAATATACAAATTTGCAAGTTTCTCCATCGAATAGGAAATGTCAATGGGTAAGAAATGAGAAGATTTAGTCAATCAGTCCACAATCACCCAAACTGCATTGAACCTCCTTCGAGTCCTGGGTAGTACGGTTACAAAATCCATCGTAATGTGTTCCCACTTCCACTCGGGTATCTCAAGAGGCTGAAGTAGAACTTCGGGTCTCTGATGCTCTTCTTTAACTTGTTGACAGGTCAAACACTTCGATACATAATCTGCAATCTCCCTCTTCATGTTAATCCACCAAAATTGCTGTTTTAAATCCTGATACATCTTCGTACTCCCGAGATGAATGGTATACCGGGATTTGTGACCCTCATCAAGAACTCGCTGTTTAATCCTACCGATATTCGGCACACACAATCTGCTACGGTAAGTCAACACTCCCTCGGAGTCAAGCCAGAAGTCCACATACTATCTATCCCAAGCATTATCCATAATCTTCTTCAACTCTGGGTCATCCTTCTGAGTATCCTTTATTTGTTGAATTAATGTGGGAAATACATTAAGGTTCGCAAAACTAGCTCCACGTTTCGACTCTTGGGGACGCCAATCTCGAGCATCCTCTAGCAATTTCCATTCACGAATCATCATCGATGCCACATAAGACTTTCGACTGATCGCATCAGCTACCACATTTGCTTTGCCCGGGTGGTACGAAATGGTGCAATCATAATATTTTAAAATCTCCATCCACCTACGCTGCCGTTGTTCAATTCCTTTTGAGAGAAGAGGTATTTCAAACTCTTGTGATCGGTAAAAATCTCAAACTTCGCTCTGTAAAGGTAATCCTTCTACTTATGCAACGCAAAGACTATCGCAGCCAACTCCATATCATGAGTAGGGTAATTCTGTTCACTAGGGGTCAACTTCCTCGAAGCATAAGCAATTACTTTCCCATTCTGCATCAAAACACAACCCAAACCCTCTTTCGAAGCATCACTGTAAATCACTAAGTCGTCATTTCCATTTGGTAACGCTAGAATAGGAGCCGTAGTTAATCTCTTCTTTAATTCATCAAAGCTACTTTGACATTTTTCACTCCACACAAACGGTACATTCTTCCGGGTCAACTGAGTCATCGGTGTAGCAATCCGTGAAAACCCTTCTATAAACCTCCTGTAATACCTGGCTAAACCCAGAAAACTTCTGATCTCGGTCACTGTCTCGGGTCTCTTCCAATCCACTATGGCTTATATCTTTGATGGATCCACAGAAATCCCATTTTTAGAAATAACATGACCCAGAAATGAAACCTTCTCGAGCCAAAATTCGCATTTACTAAACTTCGCAAACAACTGCTCCCTCGCAAGAATGGATAAAACTGTCCTCAAGTGTTGCTCGTGCTCCTCTCGAGATTTAGAGTAGACAAGAATGTCGTCGATGAAGACCACCACGAACGAATCAAGATAAGGATGGAAAACCCGGTTCATCAAATCCATAAACACGGCAGGCGCGTTAGTCAACCCAAATGGCATAACTAGGAACTCGTAGTGACCATAACGAGTACGAAAGGCAGTGTTCGGAATATCCTCCGATCGAATCTTCAACTGATAGTACCCACTCCTCAAATCAAGTTTAGAAAACACCACGGACCCTTGAAGCTGATCAAATAAATCATCAATGTGAGGTAGAGGATACTTGTTCTTCACTGTAACCTGATTCAACTTTCGGTAATCAATACACAATCTCAAAGAACCGTCTTTCTTCCGCACAAACAAAACCGGTGCTCCCCACGGGGAAACACTAGGGAGGATAAACCCTCGATCAAGCAACTCTTGCAAATGAACCTTTAGTTCCTTTAACTCTGCGGGAGCCAACCTATACGGTTCCTTTGAAATCGGAGCCGTACCCGGCAAAAGGTCTATACAAAACTCTATCTCACGATCGGGAGGCATATCATATTCAGAAGAGAAAACATCGGGAAATTCTCTAACTACCCGAACACTCTCCAAACTAGGGGATTCTTTCCTAGTATCAAGCACACTAGCCAAGTACCCCTCACAACCACGATGCAACAATCTCCTAGCTTTCACATAAGAAATGATACGAATATTCCTACCCAAAGGCATAGCCTCAAAAACAAATTTAGGCATATCAGGGATAGAAAAATTAACGACCTTCCTACGACAATCAACTGAAGCATGATATTTGCTCAGCCAATCCATACCCAAAATAACGTCAAAATCTTGTATCGGAAGAACTACCAAGTCCGCACACAAGACATGACCACAAATAAGAACATCACAAGCACAAAAGACTTTATCAGTCGCCAAACACTCTCCCATAGGAGTTGATACCTCTAACACATAGGCAA
This sequence comes from Campanula takesimana, assembly GCA_026119855.1. Taxonomy (NCBI): domain Eukaryota; kingdom Viridiplantae; phylum Streptophyta; class Magnoliopsida; order Asterales; family Campanulaceae; genus Campanula; species Campanula takesimana. The sequence goes on along the minus strand of JAOWBW010000939.1, from coordinate 75,212 downwards.
AGACTCAGATGCAGCATTTAGCAAGGAAGAAAATTGCACAGAAATGTAAGAATGTGATGACCCTGGATCTACTAACGTACGTGCGCTCATACTAGATATAGAAACAATACCTCCAATCACTGAGGGATCATCTGCCTGATGCTGATTCATTGAAACACTTTTCCTTAGACCTTGGGCTTCCCCGTAGCGTCCCTTTTTTGACCTTGAGGAGCACCAGCCCCTACCCCAGATGGTTGACCCCTGCCTCTAGTACAATCCCTTGCAAAATGCCCCATTTGACCAAAATTGGTACACTTTCCCTGTTTCTTCCAACACCGGTACTCTGAATGACCTTCCCTTTGGCAATAGGAACAAAGTCTCCTATGTTGGTTCCCTTAGTTCCCGGCAGTAGTGCCCGGGTTCCTTGGGATTGGTTGCCCTCGGGACTGAGATTGTCCCCCAAAATTACCTCGGTTATCTGAACGGGTTTGTGGCTTTCTCTGCCCTCCCTGCTTGCTAGTGTTAGTCACCTCGACCTTCTTCTTGTGCTCCCCTATATCTTGCTCGATCAAGTAGGCTCGGTCCACCGCATTCTGATAGGTTTGAATCCGCTGGGCTATAAGCTGAGTCCGGATAGAAGTCTTCAAACCCCGGATGAATCTCATAGCTTTCTGTTCTTCGGTCCTCACAAGATAGTCACAATACCGGGCTAATTCTGTGAACTTAGCCGAGTACTGCGCTACCATCGACAAGCCTTGCTCCAAGCTTAGAAACTCGATCTCCTTACGGTTTTGTCAACTAGAGGGATGAAATGCTCCTTGAACTTCCGTACGAACAATTCCTAAGAATAAGGGACAAGAGTGGCATCCCAACTAGCTTTGAGTGTCTGCCACCAGTGTTCCGCGGCCCCAACCAATTTATAAGCCGCAAACCGGACCCTATCCTCGTCCGTGCACCCAAACACATCATAAATTTTCTCCATAGACTCAATCCATAGTTCGGCCTTCTTCACATCGGGCTCACCATCGAAATCCCTTGGTTTTAATTTCAGAAATTGTTCCAATCCGTATCGCGGAGGTGCCACATGCTCCTCTCTTGGCCCTTGGTCATGAATGGCCTTCATGGCCGCCTCAAACATGCCCTGAAACATGGCACGATTCTCTTCCCTTAGGTCATTCTGATTCTGAGTCCCACTAGAACTTTCGCCTGCCCTTCTTCTAGCCATTGTGAACAATTACCTGCATAAAATATCAACCGTTACTCACTCCGAACACAACAACCCTCCTAGGTCATACTAGTCTACCCAGGCTTATACTTAGATCTAAACCATAGCTCTGATACCAACTATCGCGACCCCGACCCCGCGGGCAAAGAGCACGCGAGCTGGACGTCGACTTAAACGATAAACTCTAAAATAATGAAGATAAAAATTTCCTTTTATACCAAAAGATGATAACACAAAGTTTTGAGATCCAACTGAACAACAAGAAAGAAAAACTAGTGTAAGCTCCATAAGCTTACACCCAAAATAATAAAATGTACAATTCTTAATGACGTCAAGTTTGGTACAACTATTCCCAAAACGGTTACACATTTATGTAATGTAAACCCACCAATAACAACTTGCCCAAAAAGCTCAACCCTCGCGACGTCCTCCTCGTGATCAGCGAGTCTAATCCTTTCCTCCTGGGGGGGGTTAAGGAAAAACAAAGATAAAAGAAAGGGGTGAGATAATCTCAATAAGTTACTAATGCAACTACATGACATGCTATGATGCAATAATCAATAATAAATCACATAGCACATAGCAATTATCATTTAACAGATAGCAGCGGAAATAAACAATTAACAAAGGATATTAGCCAAGGTTTCCCAACTGATAGAACCAAATAAAGGTCGCTGCACAGCTTCAATAATCAACAATCAACATCTTCATAGTAACATGAAAGCTGAAGAGAAAACCCCCCGGTACCGGAACCAATAATAATGGGACAGTGACACACAGTCAAAACCCTGAACCAATAGCTAAAATGCTCACAAAGGGGCTAGCTCATCTCACATCCAAGGCCAATCTGGAGGAGGGGAATAATGGGGCAAAACAATGGTCAACGTTATAATGGACTTGGCTTGTGCCATCATAATGTTTCGCATCGCCCAACACGACACAAATACCAGCTGGACTTTCAAGCAAAGGCTAAGTAATAAAATACTAGCACGATAAACAACTAATGATTCCAAAGTAGGGAACCATTCCAAATAAATCACCAAGAAGATGAAATAAAACCAATCACACATAATAAAGTGCTCAACCATTTCCAAATAATAATTAATCAAATCTCATAACACATTTGTTCACGAATGAACCATTTTCAACACTAGAGTATCCCACAATGTCTAATTAAATTAATTAGAGTTGTACCCGAGCCTAGACTAAGCTTGATTTCGCAAACAATTAAAAACAAAGATACTCCGATCAGCTGCTTTGGGCGGTCGCCCACAACCATCCCGGGCGGTCGCCCAAAATCACTAACCCACAACCCATCAAACTGACTCCATGGGCGGTCGCCCAAGATCATTGACCCCAACACTCCGGATGAACTGATTTCATGGGCCGTCGCCCACGAGCCCTGACTGCCGGAATTCGGCGAGTTTACCTGGGTTTCAACCAAAATCCAAGCCAAACCAAAACCAAACCAAAATCCAACACCTCTAACAAGTATAATAAGGTACTAGAACAACTTATGAGTCTAAAATAATTCATATAACATCATTAACAACCAAAACCAAGATTTGATCCCAACCTTCTCGAAAATCACAAAAGATGAACAAAATACAAATAAATCCCAAACTCAACCAAAATGACATATATATGAACTAAAGCATTACATAAACTAAAGATGAACATTTTAGCATAAAAATGGGGGAAAAGCAACTCGAAATTTCTTAGCTTCCTACGATTCTATCGACGATCTTAACATGTTTCAAGTTATGAGAAATGAGAGATAATGAGGGGAAGATAGCTAGATTGAAGAGAGAAGGGAGAGAAGAAAACTTACCCAATAACCAAGGAGAGAGAGAGAGTATGCTGGGAATGGAGTGAGGATGAGGGAGAAGAGAGGGGGTAGTTGAATAATAATTTGAAATGTTACACTTAGGGCCCTCCCCTACTCTACCCAATACAAATAACTCCCCACCAACAATTAAGATCCAACTCTCTACACTATCACAATTAACCAATTAAATGCTAGGCATAAATTATTATAACACATAAAATGCACACATAAATTATTATTTAAATAATAATTTAAACAATTAAATAAGAAATAAATAAATAATTAAATATTTATTATCTAGAAAATAGAGGCGGGTTTTCGGGTCGTGACATCTCGTTTGTTTTAATTATAGGAAACCAGGTCATTTCGCATTAGAATTCCTAATTCCCAAGTATGAGTGTATGAAAAAGAAAAGCAATTTTACTCCAAGGTATTCAAAGCAAAAGGGAATGGTTGTTGAAGAAGACTCTACCACAAAAGAGTTAGCTACTTGGATAGAGTCAGATTCTGATGAAAGCAATGAGGATTCTGAAGAAGGTCACATTTGTATATTCGTTCATTCTTCTAATGAGAGTGATCATGAAGATGACTTCTCTCAAAAAGAAAAACCTAAAAGGAAGAGCTATACGGCTGATGAACTTACAGAGAAAGGATTCCTAACTCCAGTTCAAAAGAATGATGATCTTCTATTTTGAAGATGTGATGTAAGTGCAGCAAAGAAGGCTTTGAAAAATCCCAAAGTGAAGGAAGATCAATCTACCACATCACAAGTCAAGTTTGATATATCTCCCGATGAACAAGAAAAGGTGTTTTTGAAAGCTGAATAGGTAGTCAGTAAGTTTTCTTGCATTAAGGAAGCTTTAACACTTTCAACTAAAGAAATTTCACAGCTTAAGATAGAGAAATCTCTATTAAGATCTGAACTAACCCTCTTTAAGGAGCAGATAAAGAGCATAACTCCTCTTACTGATAGGAATTGTTTCTTAGAAGAACATAATGCTATATTTAAAGTTGAAAACGAAGAAGTAGTTGCTGAGATAAATGACTTCAAAAGGATCACTAATGAGTGGACCAATTCTCATGTCACTATGGATCAAATATTAAAATCCCAAAAGTCTAGTGGTGATAAGGAAAGCTTGGGATTTCATTTTAGTGACAACTTTAAATGTGCATCTTGTTGTGAAAGAAATGAGAAATGTACCAAGCAAACATTGGAAGGGTCAAAGGCTAAACTTCGTGGATCTAAGGGTAAAGGACAAGAACAAAAGAATAAACTAGAGTTCTATTATGTCTATCCCAAGAAACAAATTGGCAAGGCTTTGAAGATGAAAGGAATAGCCATGGATGATTCTACCATAGAGGAAAGCTCTTGAAAGGTACTTGAACCTTACCACATATCTACCTCAAGTCGCGGTCCTATTGCCACTCATGGAAAGTCGACCGCACCAAGGAAAGTCACAGTCAAGTTTAAGAAATTGAACTTTGTTTGGGAGAGATCATCCATACCAGTTAATGATGTTGTGCTCAAAACCTCAACGAAGTTTGTTAACCCTCAGTTTGGTAGCTTCCACCATTATACCATATGTGATGATTATGGTCATAAGGCTACTGAATGTCTTTTAAGATTCACACCCAAATCCAGAAGGTTTAAACCACCTTCTGTGCGGCAAGTGTGGGTTGTCAAAAGTTGCTAATCTCTAGGACCCAAAATAATAAAGGGGACCTCGTTCTGAAATGTTTATTTTATAGGTCCTCTGCCTCATGGCTGGTCACTCCAAGGAAAATACTAGTTTATGGTATCTTGACAGTGGATGCTCTAGGCACATGACTGGTGATATCCACTTCTTAGAGAGTGTCCGTGAAGAAAAAGGTCCAGCAGTTACTTTTGGAGACAACAACAAAGGAAAGACCATTGGATATGGAGTCATTAGAAAAGGAAAGATAAGAATTCAAGATGTCTCCCTAGATAATGGTCTAAAACACAACCTTCTCTCAATCTCACAATTTTGCGATAAAAGGATTGCAATGCCACTTCACTTCAACTCATTGTCTCATCAAGGATGGCACATCCAGCGTCACTTTGCTCAAAGGGATTTGTAAGAAAAACGTTTATATTGTTGATTTTAATTCTTCATGTATTTCTTCTAATCTCTGTTTTGTAGCAAAGAGTGTTAGTAAAAATAGTTGGCTATGGATAAACGACTAAGTTACTTGAACTTCAAGTATCTCTTAAAGATTGGTAGAGAAAATATGGTTCGTGGTCTACGCACGGTATTTGATCACCACGACAAAAAGTTCACCGTGTATGTCAACTAGGCAAACTACTAAAAGCGTCTTTCTCCAACAAGACCACATCTTCAACTTCAAAATGTTTGCAACTGCTACACATGAATTTGTTTGGACCTGTCACCACCGCAAGCGTCAGAGGAAACAAATACACTTTAGTTGTGGTGGAGGATTATTCAAGATATACGTGGGTTGAAATGATGATCTTCAAAGACGATTGCTATGACATTTTAACCTCACTCTTTAGACAACTAAAAACTTAAAAAGAAGATGACATCATTAGTGTTCAATCCAATAATGGAACATAATTCAAGAACAACGGTGTCGCTCGATACTGTAACGATCATAGTATTGATCACAACTTCTCAACTGCTGGAGTTCCCCAATAATACAGTGTTGTGGAAAGAACGAACCGAACGTTGATAGAGGTTGGAAACACAATGATCGTTGAAGCAAAGCTACCTCAATACATTTGGGCGGAAGCTATCAGCACCGCTTGCTTCACTCAAAATAGATCCCTCGTCGAGAAGACCTACAAGAAAACTCCATATTAACTTTAGATAGGAAGAACCCCCCAACATTGCTTTCTTCAAGATTTTTGGATGCAAATGCTACATTCTCTACAATGGTAAAAAACATCAAGGTAAATTTTCTCCTAAGGCAGATGAAGGTATATTTGTTGGGTATGCTAAACATTCTAAGGCTTTTTGTCTTTTTAATAAACCACTCTTAAGATAGTAGAATCTGTCTAGGTTGCATTTGATGTACATTCTCTCATTGAGCCACATTTGGCTCCAAATGTTGCTGATGATTTTGTTGAGCATAATTAAACAAGTACAAATCAACCACAAAATCAATCAACTCAAGGAAATCCATCTACCTTAACTGCACCTCCATCTACCTCATATGAATCACTAGAAGCTACCACATCTGGTGCAAATTATAATGAATAAGAGGTTGAAGCACCCATCAATATTGAAGAGCCAGTCACTCAACTCATTAATGATTGGGATGGCACAAATGAAGTACCACTAGAAGAGTTTCAATAACCATCGACTCAACCAGACATACCTCAAGAAATTCACGAGGTCAGATATCACCAAATTCATAACATCATTGGTGATTTACATTCTGGTGTTCGAACAAGAAGATCAAACTAAGCTGTAGTTACCACATTCATATATCAAATTGAACCCAAGAAAGTTGATGAAGCACTCCAAGTTTCAAATTGGGTTGTTGCTATGAAAGAAGAACTCAACTAATTTGAAAGATGTAAAGTTTTGACCTTAGTTCTAAGACAAAAGGATCAAGGAGTGATTGGTACAAAGTGGGAGTTCAGAAACAAAATGGATAAGAATGAAAGTATCACAAGAAACAAAGATAGATTGGTTGCACAAGGCTACATATAAGAAGAAAGCATTGATTATGATGAAACATTTGACCCTGTTGCAAGACTTAAAGCTACAAGAATTCTTAGCTTATGCCTCTTACAAAAGATTCAAGCTATCAAATAGATGTGAAGAGTGCATTTCTAACGGCGAACTTCAAAAAATTGTCTATGTTGCTCAACCTCCCGGATTTAAAGACCACAAATTTCCAAATCATGTCTACAAACTCTAGAAAGCTTTGTATAGACACAAACAAGCTCCACGAGCATAGTATGATACTCTATCTAAATTTCTCTTAGAGAATGGTTTCAAGCGTGTAAGATTGACACAACTCTATTCATTACTAAATATCATGATCACACTTTACTTATTCAAATCTATGTAGATGATATTATTTATGGTTCTACTAATGAATTATTGTGTAAGCGATTTGAGTAGCTCATGAAAAGAAAGTTTGAGATGAGCATGATGGGAGAATAAACAATGTGCTGAAGGCATCTTCCTCAACTAAGCTAACTACACAAAAGAGCTTATCAAGAAATTTGGACTTGAACATGCAAAGGCATACGACACTCCCATGGCTACTGGTAACAAGCTAGATAATGACTTCAATGGTAAGAAGGTTGATCAAACCTGTATAGAGGTATGATTGGTTCTCTCCTATATTTAACTGCTAGTAGGCAAGATATCATGTTTAGTGTTTGTGGTTGTGTTAGCTATCAAGCAGATCCTAAAGAAGCACATCTTGCTGCTGTAAAACGTATTATAAGATATCTATCTAGGACTATTAAACTTGGACTTTGGTATTCCAAAGATTTGAATTTTGATCTTATAGGTTACTCATATGCAGACTATGCAGCATGCACATTTGACAGAAAGAGCACAAGTGAAACTTCTCATTTCTTTGGAAATCAACTAGTTTTATAGGCCAGTAAGTAACAAGCCTCAGTATCTGTGTCTACCATAAAAGCTGAATATATAGCTGATGGAAGCTGCTGCTGCCAAGTATTATGGATGAAGCAACAAAAGGTTGATTATGGAATCAAAGAAGAAAATTGTCCAATCTATTGTAACAATACATTTACCATTGATGTCTCCAACAACCCTGTCATGAATTCAAAGACCAAACACATTGATATCAAAAGTCACTTTCTCAAGGATCATGTTGAAAAAAGTAACATTCATCTAGAGTATGTGAGTACTGATAATCAAATTGCAGATATTATTACCAAGGCTCTCGATTTTAAGAGATTCAGGTATCTAAGAGGAAAAATGGGTATGCTTGAACTCTAATGTTTTTCCTTATGATTTTGTGTGCTAATGTTTTGGTTTTCTCCAAGTTTCACTATAATTAGGTATTTACGGTCGAACCCCACTTTTTGACCGCAACTCTACTCGACCGTAAGATGTTGGTTAACTTAAGTTTGTTGTCTGACCTAAACTCCAACCAATAATCCTTCTACCAGAACCATGATGTGACCGCTCTCCAAAACTACCACATAGGTATTTTACTGTCGCACAAAAAAACGAATACATATGTTCACTGCTTTAAAGAAGCATTAATTGGCAAAGGTACATTCCACTCGTCCACACCATGAACGGTCAGAAATATTCTACTCCTTACCGCATTAAGGGTTACATGTAAATTTTCTGAACTTATAAATTTAGGAATTGTGACTCATCCGAGTCAACGGTATTTAGGTAATTTCCAATTTTCCCTCGCTTTTCATTTTTTTCAAAACATTTGGGTACATTTAATTTAGCATTTAATTTTTGTTCCTCATATCTTGGTCCGCTGTCATTGGCTATCTGATAAGACAAAAGTACCTTTGTATTTAATTCTGGTCATGTCAGAGATCAAGTCCACAATCCCACTTTTTGAAACCACAACTTTACCCGCATCCACCACTCTGCAACTGTCACTCCTTCTCTCACTTTGACTTCTCTCTTCCTCTCTCTACTTTGTCTCACTAAATTTTTTTCCCTTATCTCTCATTTCTCTTCTATAAAAATGGCTATCACTGAGAAAACAACTAAGAAATCCTCCAAAACCCAATCCAAACCTCAGACCTTGATAATGATATGATTTCTACAACTCAATCTTTTCATTTTGTTCCTCTTCAAATCTATATATCAGGTTTTATAAACCCTTTGTATTTCGAAATTTCTCTTTATGAAATCTGGGTTGTATCTTGTTCAAAGTTGTTACATTCACAACATACTATGCTTGTCTAACTATATTTCTTGATTACATGTGTTTGTTATACTTTGATTTGGTTACGAACACAAATGTTTTTGAATAGTTTCGGCTACGGTGGTTACACTCTTTTAATTTCTGCATTTGATGTTGTTTATCTCTTGAAATTGATGATAAATTCATTCTTAACCGGGTTCTATTATGCTAGAAATTCATTTTTCATTTATTTTTATGGATTTTTTGGTCGAATCTGGGTTTGCAAATGACTATAGTGTTCTTCATGTTCATCTCAGTGTTCTTGGCATTCTTAAAAAATCGCTATTTGATCTTTATTTTGTTTATACACACTCGAAAAGTGTGTTTGTGCATGTTTTGATATTTTCTCATAACACCTCTACTTGTTTGTCATACTCTCATTTTTTTCAGTTTTCTTGACCACTTGTCTAGCTTACTATTACCATCGACTGCAATATCTCTTGACCGCATCACAAGTCTACCATGTTCCTCTTGACCGTGCATCAGTTGATCACACCACTTTATGTCAAGTGACCACACTATTCTTAACCTTCTAATTTTTCTCATTTGTTTTTCAGAATGAAAATTACTTCCTCCCTGGCTTCATCATTGATGTAGATGACTTGTACAAAGATGCCAAAGGAAGAAATTTCATCAAACTATTTGAAGCTTCAGGAATCCTATTCTACTTCATTGTAGATCAAGAGTTTCATGATCCAGCTTATGTGGATCAATTTTTCTCTACCGCATCTTAGCACGCTGGATGTGACAAGAAGGGAACACGATTAAGTTCATTCATGCTACAATAGAAGGAAAATACATGACCCTTGATACAGTAACCATTGCTGAAGTATTGGGTCTCACTAAGGAGACAGGAGTTGCTTATGCTACTAGTCTTACCACAAAAGAATCTGACGGTTTGACTATGTGGTTAATGAACAGTACCAATGTTACCAAAATTCCAAAGATTGCATACGTTCTTCTCAACGAATAATAGGGTTCGGGGGTCAAATTACAATAAGAGTAGAATATTAATGTGATCACTCCTATTGCCCGACGAATTGGTCTTTCTATCATGATCAATGTGTGTGTGTGTGTGTGTGTGTGTGATTGAGACCAAATCCGAAGATTGCATACGTTCTTCTCAACGTGAGAAGCTCAGGTCAGCGTAGTTCATTGATGAATTTAGAATAGAGAGATGAAGTGGGATCATGCATAAAGAGGGGGAAGATTAGGGTTAGAAGGAGTTCCTAGATTATATTAGGGTTTGATGAAACCCTAGGATCATCATTGGCTATGTTATACGCACATAATAGGGATTAAAACCCTAGATCTAGTATGTTACGCATAGATAAGTCTTAGATCTAGCATAATAATAAGAACATCATGAAACATATGAATGAACATTTAAACATGAAGATCGCTACACTAAACATGGCATATGTTATGAATTTATACTAACAACATGAAGAACGCATGAAGAACATATGAATATGAATGAATAAACATAATGAAAACATGCATAAAATAGATCTAGCCTAAGAACATAACAAAAACATAATAAGAAAAGTAAAACGACTTACCTTGATTGGCATGAACTATTATTGAAGCTTCTTGAAGATTCGAAGAGGCTTCGAACGTGCCAGAAAGGCTTAAACTTGGAGTTTCTTAATCAGCTTTGACTCTGAAACTCGCATAATGAATTGTTATCCATCCCCGGAGCTGGAGACACCTATTTATATGGGATTGGAGTTAGAAGGAGTGGCCGCGTGGCAAACTCCCACAATGGCCGCGTGGCCAGTGTTGCCGGATTGCGTGGTTATCAAGATCTCAGTGAGATCTTATCACTTTGTTCTCGAGATCAGGTCAATATCTTGATAGATTTCGACCTATAACTGATTTCGTCAATCTAGAACTCTGGAATGCTGCTGGATAAGTCCATGTCAGGTTATAATTTCCTGAAAGGTCCTCGGAGGCTCCTAAAGGTCTAGGAAGTCCTTTATTTTCAGATTGGGTACTAACAGTAGCCCCTCGGCGCTTCTTCTTGCAAGGCATGGAGGGTCTTCGATTAAGAAAGGAATCGATCTGAAACATGAGTTCCAAATCGGGGGAGGAAGGTTAGAAAAGTGACCAAATTAGTCGAGTGGCTGAACCTTTGTTAGGCTACCTACGTATCCTAAGGGGAATCAATCCAGTCATATTCGCGCTTTGAAAAAAAAGGGAAAAAAGAAAAGAGACATCAGACTCCTGTTGGGGATAACAATCCTACGGACATTATCCTGTATGAAGACCGAACATTCGTAAAGAAATAAAGTCGTTGTTCAGACTCTATTGGGGAAGGAAAGAAGAAAGAAATGAGACATCAGACTCCTGCTGGGGATACTATCCTACGGACACTATCATGTATGAAGACTGAACATTCATAAAGGAAAAAGAAACGAGACATCAGACTCCTTCTGGGGATAACTATCCTACGGACACTATCTTTTTTGTAGACTGAACATTCGTCAGGCAATAAAGTCATTGTTCGGACTCTATTGGGGAAGGAGGTAAGGCCATATGTACGGTGCGAGAAAAAGACTCAAGAATCAAGAACAAAATTAGGGATGGATTCTGACTTCTTATGGAGCGCACGTATTAAAAGATCATCAAATGTGTCTGAAGACACTAGTAACAGTAACTGAAATTATGTCCAAAGACACCAGCCACTTATGCCAAAAATGAGATACACGGGTTATGAAGAAGAAATCTTATGGAGCGCGTGAATCAAATAATTTCTCGATAAACTACGGTACATAGAGATGTTAAGACCTCAGGATCGCAGAATTCGGTAAACGGTAACGTATATGGTATATCGGGACGAAGGTTGTCTCGAGCTCGCACGGGTTATGCCAATTCTTGAAAACCTACGGTATATAGAGATGCTAAAACCTCAGGATTGCAAGATACGGTAAATGGTAACGTAGACGGTTTCTCGGGACGCAGGTGCCTCGGGATCGTACGGGTTACACCAATAACTCTCTCAATCACATCGGAAGTAGGCATCATTGGGATTGATTTAGTTATTAATAAAGGATTTATGACGGTTTCCTTAATCCGCATTAGGGTTTATGGCAGTTCCCAACCTCCATTTTATAATTTAGGGTTTATGGCAGTTCCCAACCTTCATTATAACTTGGTTTGGTAATTTCTTGAGGTCTTTTGGACCCAATTTTAGTAGTTTCCTGAGGTCTTCCGGACCCAATTGATTAACTTTGGTAATTTACTGAAGTCTTTCGGACCCAATTGATTAATTTTGGTAATTTACTAAAGTGGTAATTTACTAAAGTCTTCCGGACCCAATTGATTAATTTTGATAATTTACTGAAGTCTTCCGGACCCAATTGATTAATTTTAGTAATTTACTGAGGACTTCCGGACCCAAAATTATTGATTTTGGAATTTATTGAGGTCTTCCGGACCCAAGGAACGGACTAAGGACAAGTCCTAGAGATCGCGGTGTTTTGCAATATGTTTTAGAATAAGTGTACGAATGTAACACTTTAAAGTTTTTAGCATGATATGATCATTTATTGTAACTCGAAGGAAAGCATTTGTGAGTGATCGCGAGTTTGAGGGATCGAAGTCGAGAGTGTGTAATGTTTGGAGATGTGTAGATGTAAAGTACCTATCGTAAATTACCCATAGTAAGGATTTTGATTGTGATTTTCCCAAAGCTTGGGGTTTTAAATGGTTATTTTTTGAAATTACCCTTGTTTGGGGTTTATGTAGATTTTATGTTGATCGTAATGATTTTAAATGTAAATAACCCAAGTTTGGGGTTTAAGTATGTTGGTATTAGTCTTGGAGGGTTTTGATCGTAAATTGTCTTTAGTAAGGGACTTGATTGTAAGTTACTTTGAATGAGAGACTTGATTGTAAGTTATTTTTTAAGAGACTTCAAAGCATGAGGTTTTGATTATAAATTACCCAATGTATGGGGGTTTAATTGATTCATTTTGTAATTACCCGAATTTTGTGGTTTAAGTGGATTGACGTTGACTGTGGGGGATTTAGTTGTAAATTACCCAAGATATGGGGTTTGGAAAAATTGTTGTTGATTTTGACCCAAGTTGATTGATTTATTTGTGTAATGTATTGATTTAGGTGGTTTTATTGAAAAAACGCAATTTTTATGTTAAGTCGTGTTCTGTTGTAAATTTGGACTGATTTTGACTTGGTAGACTTTGTTAAAAGTGTTTTTTTGTGTGGTTTGACTTTATTTTGGGTAGTCAACGTATGTGAATGTTTCGTTGAGAGAGCTTATTTTGTGTGAAGTTGTATTTTGTCCGTTTGTTATTGTATTGTTTTGGACTTGTTTGGAGTTGACTTGTCCTAGGTAGACTAGGGTTTTGATTGTTGGGAATTTTGGGGGATCTTCTAGAGTAATATTGCAATAGTTCATATATGAGCATGCATCATAAAGTAAATTGCTAGATTGACTTGTTTGCCCCCTTTGAAATTGAGGGGCTCGTGTAGCGTTGTGCATAGCTTGTGGGAGAGGACTCCAGAGACTGTTCAGAGATTGATCAGGTTTGATTGCACTAATATCAGGAGCGGGTATGGTATACGTTTGGGCGGCCTTAGGAGGCAGTATGAGGAGACACTGGTGGCTCTTGAGGCCGGAGGTGGTGATGTAAAGGTAGCTTCCCATCTTTGCTAATGCCGGTACTACAGTGATGATTCCGCTGTTGGGATGCCTAGTGGACTTGGATGTAGTGAGCAGACTTTCTTGGGGAGTCTGCGGGCTTGACAGAGTTGTACCGTGCTCTAAATCGGAGTTGTTGGTCTCAGTCGGTGTTAGTCGATTGCCTACACCTTACCTTGGTGGTATGAACCGTTTCTGGTTTCAGTCTTTTCATCTTGTTGATGACTTTCCCATGTAGCGTTGGGCCTACGAGATTCTTGTTCTAAGTCTGCTTGGGACGATCAGTGCTCGATCGACGTATCATGCCATGTGTTGATGGGCGCCAGGTTGCAGGGTTAGGTTGACCAAGGGCCTTGATGCTAGACAGTTAATTGAGTGGGAGCCTCGTATGATGACTTCGTTGGACATGTCTTGGGGGCCCACGCATTGTGATAGAGGAGAAACTGCGGGTGGTCATTCGGAGGCTCCACAGGAAGGTGACGAAGGTCACTCAGAAGTTGGCGGAGTGTGTTGTTTCTCCTCCTAGTCACAGTGATGATGGTGCTTCGACCGGTAGGTATCCTCCTTTACGAAAGTGGACTTGGGGTGACGCTAGTGGATAACCCTCTTAGATCTACAGTTTGTTAGTTGTAGCACAGACAGTAGAATAGTAATATTCATGGATAACTGTACAAACATTTATGTTTTTTATCTAGCAGTAGATAAATAACATGTAGATATCACGTAGATAGCATGTAAATGGTATGTAGATAGCATGTAGATAGCATGTCAATAGTACGTAAATAGCATGGAGCGCATTACATAGGCTAAGGGTACCCTAGTTGGGTTCGGCAACTGCTACCTAAAGGAGATTTAGGGCTTTAGACCTATGGGAGATGGGACGTAGGATCCAAGGGTGACCTAAGTTTTAGGGTAGATGGTGTAGGACCTAGTCAGTTAGGACATCACAGAGATGAGACGAAATACAATTTGTAAATTTAGTGGAGGCCGAGCGTGAGGGTTTATAAACAATGCGTCGTAGTAGAAAACACTTTGAAAATATAACGACTTTATAAAGATGCCTTATAATTAATTACAGTCTAATTAATTCAAGTACTTGTCCTTCGTTAGGTTTGTTGATTATGGTTGCCCTTCGGGTAAGTCTGATTTCGTCGGGTAGCCGGTGATCTCTGAGTAGCCATGCAATTGACCTAATTTCTTTTGGGGAAGCCCCATTTTGATGGGGGCTCTTGGAGGAAGTCAACCATGTTGAACTTTGGTGGAGAGATAACCTTTCATGGAGAGTGATCCTGTTGGCACGTCGGTAGTCGGTCCAATTCCATTGGGACAGCCCCAGTTTGGTGAGGGTATTAGAAAGAGGTCATCCATGTTGAGCTTCGATGGAGAGAGATGACTTTCTGCGGGGAATGATCTTTTTGGAGCATCAGTAATCGGCCCAATTCCATTAGGGTAGCCCCAGTTTGGTAAGGACATAAAGTGGGGAATCCTACCTCTTAGACACACCCTGTTTTTTCTCTAGACCGCACTTGCGGGTTTTCAATCTAGGTGGGTATATTCTTTTAGTGTCGTTTTTTTTATTTATTTATTTCAGTCGACTCAAAATTAAAGAAAAAGACAGAATTGTATGGCTGACTTGCAGGAGCCTTTTCGTTATGGTGAGAGGAGAGAGAGAGAGAGAAAGAGAACAAGAGAGAGATTTCTCGCATTTTGACACTTTGGACAGCTAAGTGTATATATGTACAAAAGGAAGGAAGCCCCTGCTTGACAGAAATTAAGTGTTTAGCTCTTTCCTAGATTGTGGAACAAAAGACTTGTCGAGACATTTGAAAATTGTTTTATTCAGAATTGTCTTTTAATTGCTCGAGAATGGACCTCGTTGATTAGTTATGTATCTTATGATTATGCTTTAGACAAGTAGTCTCGAAATAATAAACGCCTTGATTAATCAAGAAAGAGAATAGAAATTATGGTGTATGGGGAAGAGAGAAAAGAATGAAAGTTGGCTCGAGGTGGGTTGTGTATTTTGTGGACCGGACCAGGAGGTTTCCTATGTTCCTCTCAGTGTGAGAGGTTCATGTCCGCGTATTTCGAGGATGATCCAGTTGATGATGATACCGGGTTTGAGTGGTGGTTGCTTTGGACTGCCGTCTGTAGTTGCTGCTTCGGACTGCTGCCGTCGAGTTGAGTTGAACTCCTTTGAAAAGGAAGAAAAATAGAAAATGAGAAGTGAAAATAAAGTGGGACTTTTACTTTTCCTATGATGATAGCCCCTTCTATTTTTCTCTGCTTTGATTTATTATTTTTTTATTTTTTGTGCACGCCCTTATTTTTGCCTAGGCCGCCTTTGCGGGTTTTCAACCTAGCGGGCTTTTTTGTGCTTTTGCTCTAATTTTTTCCTAAGCCGCCCGTTGTGGGTTTGGACCTAGCGAGCTTTTTTTTTTTAATTATATATATATATATATATATATATATGCGAAACGTTGGGCAAGATGAGCCCCTAGTTTGCTTTCGTCTTTGGGAAGTAGAACTCATGGAGGGGGTTTGTATAGCCCCTTGCCTTTCATTGACATCTTCGTGGAGAGACCGACAGCCCCAGTGCATCATCATGTTGTAGTTGTGACGGGAACGAACTTTGTGGCGCGGACACCTCTCTGATGGTGAGCAACTTTGCAGTCATCATATTTTTCATGGCCACATGGGAAGATGAGAGTGTATAAGGGGAGTATTTAGTGTGTGCACACAGTGGTTGTACATGAGGAAAATATGTAGAGGGTGCACACAGTGGGCGTACACGAGGGGTATATATAAAGGGTGCACACAGTGGGTGTACACAAGGGGAATATATATGTGGGGTGCACACAGTGGGTGTACACGAGGGATGTGTATATATAGATGGTGCACACCGTGGGTGTACACGAGGGGTGTATATATGGAGGGTGCATATGTATGTGGGTAGGTTTAGAGAGTGTATATAGAAACAAGAAAAACGATTCGATTGATCAAAGCGTTTGTTTGAGACTAATTGTTTATTTAATTATGTATGATGGTTTGTGGGTCCATTTACCTTTTAATGAATCTTCATTAATGACTATATTTGTGATTAATTCGTCATATAAAGATATAGCAATCAATTGTCAATTAAGGTTAATACAATTTTCATGGAATGTATGCATGGAGGATTATGTCTCAAGTCTAGAGAGAAAAGAAATAAAGACTCTTTTATTATTGAAACTAAAAGACTCAAATTGACTAGTCCGAGGTGGACTTTAATAATCTAACTATGGTCCAAAGTGGACCTTTGCTAGTAAAAATAAAAGACTAACGTCCGAGGTGGACTTTGACTAAAAGACTCTCTAGAACCTACGAAGACTGAAAGACTCTTTTTTTTCCTTGAAGGAGGTAGCCCCGGTGTAATTTCTTCCTTGCTTGGACTCTGCTCATGCCCATGTATTCCTTTTGCGGGTGATGGCCCACTATCAATGAGGCTTTGGATCTTTCTCTTCAGTTGGAGGCAATTCTCGGTGTCATGCCCAACATATTGGTGGTATTTGCAATATTTGGAGGGATCTAAGTCTTGTCTTGTAAAGTTTGGTTTGTAGTTGAGTAGCGGAGACAACTTGCCAGCTTGAACCAGACTTTTGAGGCATTTTTCTAATGGTATACCCAAGTCATCATACTCGCGCTCGTCCATCTTGTCACGAACCGTTTTGGAGGGTGATTTAGGCACCAGTACTCCTTGCTGATGAGTAGCCATAGGAGGCATTCCAAAGGGCAAAGTCTGTGGTGGCCCATACATTTGAGGAACGTATGGGTATTGAAACTGAGCAGGAGAAAGAGTGCTGTTGAGGTGCTCGTAGATGTGAGATGTTAGACTGGATATGCTCCTCGGTGTCCTTTAGAGCCTTGCACATTACTTTCTGAAAGTGGTCCGCTTGCTTGAGGAGAACAGTCTCAAAGAAGGCTTCTTGTTCATCGAGAGCGGTTCGGGAGAGGGTTGCCTTCTCATTGAGGATAGTCTCATAGTGGGCCGCTTGCTTGTTGAGGATAGCCTCGTAGTGGGCCACTTTCTTGTTGAGAGCGGTGTTAAGATAGACCACTTGCTCGTTGAGGATGGCATTGAAGTGGGCTGCTTGCTCCTTGAGAACGATCTTGGCGTGGAGAGTTGTCTCGAGACTATGGGTGGCAGTTTCAGTTGAGACTTTAATGATTCTTTCGGCAGACATGATGAAGGATTCTGTAGCATTTGTGGAGGAGTTAAATCTTTGAATTGAGTTAGACTTATAATTAATGACAAGGCATTGTTTATAAAATCAGTTTTTTATGAAATGACTCGATCTCCGTATTTTTGAAATGTACTTTGAATGAAAAGACTAAAAGTTTGACCGGGCCGGTAGCTGCCTACATTCCCATTACTATGCAGGAGAGGTCCCACAGAATGAGAGGCTTAGGTCACCATAGTTCAGGTAAAGTAGGACAAAAGAGTGAGTGACCGCAAGCTATCAGTGATTTTTTTGAAAACCATAAGTATTAGAAGATGACCGTAGAGGTCAAAAAGGAAGAGAGATGACTCGATCCTTGGTCAAGTAAAGGTGGAGGGTACCTACGTAAGGTGGTTTTTGACTTAAGTGAGTCGGGTAAGGTTGGACATGGTTAGGCCAAGAGGTAGGTCATCTAAGGTTGGTTAGCTTGACTAAAGGTGGGGTCAAGATGAAGGATTGACCTAGATGGGTCAAGGTGACGGATTGACCTAGATGGGTCAAGGTAACGGGTTGACCTAGGCGGGTCAAAGACGGGTTAACCTAGACGGGTCGAAGATGAGGGTTTGACCTAGATAGGTCGAGGATGACGGTTTGACCTAGACGGGTCAAGGTAACGGGTTGACCTAGACGGGTCGAAGATGAGGGTTTGACCTAGATGGGTCGAGGATGATGGTTTGACCTAGATGGGTCAAGGTAATGGGTTGACCTAGACGGGTAAAGATAACGGGTTTGACCTATACGGGTCGAAGACGGGTTGACCTAGGCGGGTCGATGTTTTACTAGAGTTGATCTAAGGTAGACTTATGTAGCATGATGAATGATTTTAGTAAGGTTAAGATTACTGTTTTGATAAGTGTTCTTAACTCGATCAAGGTGCGTGGTTTAGACACGGACAAGGTTTAACCTCAACCGCTCGCAAGCGTACACGGTGAGTTAGATGAACCGGGTGCCACGAAGACAGAGACGATAGGATCACCTAAGCTGTGCACTCAGCGGATTATCCGGAGTAGGGTGTGCAGTGTGACACGGACTAGTGGTAGTGTGCGATTTGATTATGATTTTTAGGAATGATGTGCAATGCATGAAGAGTTATACAAGCATGACAATTCATAGTGATAGAATTTAAGCAAGAAACTAACATAATAGAGCAGATGTAGAACATTGAAACATACTATGAACACAAAAACCTGCAGGAAATCATTAGAATCAGTTTTATAGAAATGTGAGAATTTGCAAAAGTGCAGTTTTTTGAAGAAAATGAGTGTGTGGGGCAGTTAGAACACACACAAAATCACGAAGTAATGAAAAATGACCCTCTAAAGTTCTGAAAAAGGTTTTTAAAAAATAGATTTGTGCCCAGCAGAGTCTCCACTGTGAATACGTCTGATTGAAATTGAGAATCGCCACGTTGTTTTATTTGTAATTAAAACATTGGAAAACCATTTATGAGAATAATAGGGTTCGGGGGTCAAATTACAATAAGAGAAGAATATTAATGTGATCACTCCTATTGCCCGACGAAACGGTCTTTCTATCATGATCAATGTGTGTGTGTGTGTGTGTGTGTGTGTTAGTGTTTGAGACTGAATCCAAAGATTTCCTACGTTCTTCTCAACGTGAGAATCTCAGGTCAGCGTAGTCCATTGAAGAATTTAGAATAGAGAGATGAAGCGTGATCATGCATAAAGAGGGGGAAGATTAGGGTTAGAAGTAGTTCCTAGATCATATTAGGGTTTGATGAAACCCTAGGATCATCATTGGCTATGTTATATGCACATAATAGGGATTAAAACCCTAGATCTAGTATGTTACGCATGGATAAGTCTTAGATCTAGCATAATAATAAGAACATCATGAAACATATGAATGAACATGTAAACATGAAGATCGCTACCCTAAACATGGCATATGTTATGAATTTAGACTAAGAACATGAATAACGCATGAAGAACATATGAATATGAATGAATAAACATAATGAAAACATGCATCAAATTGATCTAGCCTAAGAACATAACAAGAACATAATAAGAAAAGTAGGAGGACTTACCTTGATTGGCAAGAACTATGATTGAAGCTTCTTGAAGATTCGAAAAGGCTTCGAGGGTGCCAGAAAGGCTTAAACTTGGAGTTTCTTCGTCAGTTTTGACTTTGAAACTCACAGAATGAATTGTTATCCATCTCCGGAGCTGGAGGCACCTATTTATAGGGGATTGGGGTCGGAAGGAGTGGCCGCGTGGCAAACTCCTACACTGGCCGCATGGCCAGTGTTGCCGGATCGCGTGGTTATCAAGATCTCAGTGAGATCTTATCACTTTGTTCTCGGGATCAGGTCAATATCCTGATAGATTTCGACCTATAACTGATTTCGTCAATCTAGAACTCTGGAATGCTGCCGGATAAGTCCGTGTCAGGTTATAATTGCCTAAAAGGTCCTCGGAGGCTCCTAAAGGTCTAGGAAGTCCTCTATCTTCAGATCGGTACTAACAACAACGCCAAACTCAATACCTGGCCGGGCGGCCAGTATATGTGTGGCCAGTCGGCCACATCTTCCGGCCCAAAACCCCTATAAATAGGTGGCCTCAGCTCATAATTAAAAAAACAACAACTCTCTTCCACTAGTTCCAAAGTCAAAACTGACGAAAGAACTCAAAGACAAAGCACTCCTAGCAATCCCAAAGGTCCGACGAATCTACGAAGAAGATTCGGCTTTGTTCTTGCCAAGATTGGTGAGGCTTACTATATTTCTTGAGTTGTTCATGCCATGTTCATAAGATTAGATCTATTTCATGCCTATTCCTATTATGTTCTTCATGTAATCATGATGGTGTTCATAATGTGCATGCTAGATCTAGGATTTATACATTCATAAATGCTAGTTTTAGGGTATCGATCTTCTCTTATGCATGCTTGTTCATATGTGTTCATATAAAATGCCTATTATACTGCTATGATTAGGGTTTTAATTTCATATGTGCATGTTATAGCCGATGATGATCTTATCAGATCTAGGAACTAGTTCTAAACCCTACTTTAGGTAAATACTCCCATGATCATTAACTCTCCTAGGATGAGTGACGATGATCACACATAGATCTTATCGATGGTGTAATAATCACTCTAGGATGTGATCATCTTACATGATTCTTTCTCTTTCCCCTACTATATGCATGATCCCGCTTCATCTCCCTATTCTCCACTCTATGTGCAAACTACGCTGACCTGAGCTTCTCACATCGAGAGGAACGTAGGCAATCTTTGGATCCGGTCTAAAACACTAACACACTACTAACACATCTTAATCATGATAGAAAGTCCGAATGCTCGGGCGATAGGAGTGATCACATGAATATTCTTCTCTTATCGTAACTTGACCCCCGAAACCTTTCTGTTAGCTTTTTTAAATGTTTTAGCTCATTAAAAGGGCGTAGAAACTCTTAATAAGTTAAATGCTAACTTTAATATCCTGTCCCATAGAAAAGATAAAATAAGATAACTAATAAAGAAACTTCCCATGCGTCGCTGCATCGCAACGGGGTATTCACAGTGGCGACTCTGTTGGGGACTAGCTTTGAAACTTTTTCAAATATAGATGGTCAAACTTTCATCAATATCATGATTGTACATATCTTTCTATTACCACCCTTGTACTATATCTCTTACATATATCTGCTTCCCTTGTACTTTAGTGCGTTGAACAAATTACTGTTAACCCCCCTGTACTATCTTAACTCCTTGCATTGCATACAAGTAAATACAAAACTCTCTGTTTTCTCCCTAAAAGTAATTAGTCTGTGTTCGTACACTACTATTAGTCCGTGTCACACTGCACACCTTACTCCGGATAATACGCTGAGTTCACAGATTTTGGCGATCCCGTCGCCTCTTTTTTCGTGGCACCCAGTTTATCTAACTCACCGTGTATGCTTGCGAGTGGTTGAGGTTTAGCCTTGTTCGTTTCTAAAACCATGCACTCTCTTAGAGTCTAAGACACTCCAAGTCGACCGGTTGGTTTGACTAGCTTTTCTTTATAGACAAATAACATGTCGTTCATGCCGTCATCCGTTAAGTCATTAATGAGTCGAGATCTTTTGAGAGAAAAGCATAAAAAACTAATTCCCTATAAGGGTGCGCATACTGAAAGCCGAGTGATACTTTGTACTAAGATCTCAACTCGTTAATAACTTAACGGAAGTAACATCGACATTACGTTAAGTGACTTTAAACAAGGGTTAGTCATTAGGATCCGTTAGGTCGGTGGAAACCGCTTGCCCTATAGGACCTGTTGGGTTTTGATCCATCATGCGCAGCGAAATAATAACATAAGATCAAATACCCATGAGCCCGGATCCGTCCATGTTGATTAAATTAAATACAATATGAAAGAAACTAACCCTTGAAGATAGCATCCATGAACACGGACTTTAAGGTGCTAAAGCAAACACCCTCTATCAGTATCCACACGTCGAACGGACTCAAGAACACCTTCTTGATTGATTGCTAGATCCAAGGCTTGAAGAAGAAACGATTTCTTCGTAGGAATTATTTTTCTTCTTTGATTATTGTATTTTGACGATTCTAAATCTCAAAGTAAATAATTCTACCTCTCTATATTTTATTGTTTCTAAAACAATGTGTTGTGATTTGTAAAATCAATATTTAAGGCTGTCAAACCCGGTACCATATATTTATATGAGGGTTTGACCTAATTCCATTGGGACTCGAGATTCCTACTCAGATAATAAATCTGCAGAATCTGGACTGGGTTGGACTAGGCAGTCGTACGACTCCATCCGTACGCCAGCTAGCCAGCCGTACGGTGCCAGTTTCCCAATTCCCATATTGTTATCCTTTTCAATCCGTTCTATTGTGTGTGACCCAATAGGATTATAATATATTGGCAACGAGTCTGAACAAGTCAGAACACGTAAGTCATAAGCGGACTCTAGCAAGCCATTATGACTACTCAATTAGTATAACTTTGAAAGTCCAAAGTTACCTTATAGAACATATCACAATCCTTTTGTCACGCGATATCATATTGGACATAAGTTATAGTCCACGTCAACTTATGTTGTCCAATGCTTTCTTGATCTCGAGTAGATTGATACGAGCAAATGACATTGAACACATCAATTCATTTGGGCATGGCCATGCACTATCATCAATCTCACTCATCGAGTGGCCAAGCAGATATCTCTCTTGAGAGAGGGATAAATCCTATCTTGATTTATCATTGTTCCCTACAAGAATCCGATTATGCCAATCGTAGCCTTTATAACCACCCGATTAAGGGTAGCGTTTGAGTACGTCAAACATAATGTTCATCATGTGGAGGACCATGATAATCTCATGTCTAAGGATTCAAATGGTATGACTATTATGATATATAATTATGACATTTGACCATGACATAAATATCATAACGGGTCTGGTCTATCCTGTATCTTGTTCTCCAACAAGTACCCATAAGTTTAATCCGCATCCTATGTACCATAATCATCATATGATTATCCATTAAACTCATGCTAGTTCTTCTTAAGTACTAGGGACATTGATTATTATAATAAACATGCAAAATATATAATAATCGGGTTTGTTATATCTATAACAATGAAGCTATGATGTAACGCATAGGCCTTTGTAAAGGGCCTACGGCATAATATCCAACAATCTCCCACTTGCACTAGGCCCAATCAACGCGTATCCAATACCCATTGAGCTAGTTGTGATCTACATCATAATTGCAAGCAAGCTATGATGTAACGCATATGTTTAGATAAGATATTAGTCCCTTGACTCCTGTAATAACAATTATTGTCACAATGAAGGTCCATTAAATTAGTGATACTAGAAATGATTTCTAGTTTACTAATTAGTATCTTGATCCAAACAATTTTCTAGTTGTATCCCATGCCAATAGATACTCAACCTTTTATAGAATAGTAATGGTGTATTTAGAACTCTTCTAACACTATTATTAAACATAAATATGTATTTATACTGCAACAATTATCTTTGTTAGTTTATAAGAATGCATCTTTGTAACCATTACAAGATCATCTTATATTCTATCAAAGATTAAGAATGTATCCTTTAGTTCTTCCTAAGGATGTTTCTTATTTAGTGACTTTCACTAGGATCTGATTGTTATCATCTCATCATACTCTAAGTATATAAGATATTCGGTCTTAGTACATTAATATGTTTTACATGATAGATCCAATTACCGAAGCATATGGAATCCTAATCATGTACTCTTGCTCATTTGTCTTCCAATAAAACTAAATCTTGTCTAGAGTAATCACATTAGACATTTGCAAGTATCCTCTCTAAGAGTCTTGCATAATGAACTTTTCACTACTTTGTCTATATTAGTACTTTGATTTCAACCAATCAGCCTTTTAGATTTATCTCTGTTGGTCCCAAAGACACAACAAGGGTACGAAAAGAGGCTACAGGGGGGTGAATAGCCTATTTAAAATTACCAACCATTTTTCAAAATACAACCTTATGCTTACTATTGAGTTTTGTGGTTAAGTAAAGACCACTAGTTCAAAAGTAAAATGCACAGCGGAAGTTTTCGATAAAAACGAGGTAGAGTTCATTTTGAAGTTAAAACGACTAGGTAGGCAGGTAATGCGGCAGCCGCTATTGCGGTAAGCAATATGCGGTAGCCAAAGGAAGCAGGAGAAAGAATTTGGAAAGCTTCTATCTGCGGTAAGGTAATTTGCGGTTGGCAAGATTGCGGTAGGTAATCTGCGGTCCGCAAAGAGAGCAGACAAGGTAGGTTGAAAATGAAAGTTTGTATCTGAGAGTTTTGGCAAATAGATAAGTAGTCAGAAGCAGTGTTCTAAAAATCGCCTAGGCGGCCGCCTAGGCGCTAGAAGGGGTCAAAATGCCGCGCTTAATGGCTAATCGGTCAATCTAGGCGCTTTAGCTATTAGGCGGCGACTAAGCGCTCAAGGCGGGCTCTAGGCGCTCAAGGCGGGCACTAGGCACGAGCCAAAAAAACTAAAGAAATGGCGCACAATGGCTGCCTTCCAATTCAAGGGGATACCCCTCAATTTTATACTACTTCATTGGCCTAGGCTTTCCATTCTTTAGCCAATGTGGGATATTTTTCCCCCTATGTGTAGATACCCCGGAAAAACCCACTACTTGGCTAGAGCGGTGAATTATCCTAGGATGTCTATTTGATTTTATTTGTTAGAGTCGCCACCTATGTTTTTAAAGGAACATAAGAAAAACCTAAAGAAATAGCCTATTTTAATATTACGAAACCAAATATTCGGGAGAGAAGGGTTCGGGGGTTAGGTGACGGAGTGGGAAGTACTTAAACACCCACTCTGCCCCGTTTACGCGGGTCTTGCTACTATTGGTGTTCTAATGCTAAATGTCCTTATTTTAATATGAGAAAAGTGCTAACAATTATAATGTAAAGAAAAAGGGGAATTACAAAAGTGAAATAAAAAGAAACTTGTTTTATTGATTTAATGCCAAAAATTACATGTCAAACGATTACATTAAGAAATAAATGGTAAATCAAAATGGAGTTTAGAATGTTGGAATGTAACCTTGACCAAACTTCAATAGTGAAGTGGTCCTTTTGGTTGTATTCCTTTTTTATGGAGATTGCATACACTAGTAAGACACAAATAAAATAAGAGAATAAAATTTGTACCATAAAATGAGAACTTCAAACTTTGACTTGAGAAGAGTTTTGTGTAGAGTTTTGTTGCTTGAATAGAATTCTTTGTCAAGAACTCTTGGAGAGAAATGTGTATAGTGTATTTGTGAAGAAGTTTCAAGTCCAAGAACTTGTGTATAGTTTTTGTAGAGAAGATGAAGTTGGGTCCTTTTCTAAGGTAGAAATGAGGGGTTTAAATAGGTAGAAAAGAGAGGAAAAGATGGTCTTTCAACCAATACGAAAATAAAGAAAATCAAATAATAAAGAAGAAATCAAATAAAATAAATATCAAATATTTGGTTTTAAGGAAAAAGGCTAGAATATGGGATTTGGGAGTTATGAAATAAAGGGGGATGAATGTGGATGTAAAAATAGTTCTTTGTGATCAAGAAAAAGGAGGGAAAAGACTGCAATCCGTAACTGCCTAATGGGAGGCGCGCGAGTCCGGCTTTAGGGGCGAGACGCGCGCGCAGCCCACAAACAGTGCTGGAGGCGCCCGTGGGTGGAAAAGAGAGAATGACATAAATGACTCTAAAGTTAATTCTGTTATGCAGTTTAGTCCAAAAATAACGGAATCAGTTAGGAACTTAACCGAAGTAACAGAAATTAACAAAAATAAGTTAAATAAAAATACTATGTACGCAATCGGGGTGAGAGGTCCAAGGCAGGGTGTCTACATAGCCCCTAGGTGATGTGGATTGCAAAGCTAAACACATCGACGAAAGAACAAAACATCCGCCGAGGACATCAACAAGAAAAAAGCAAAGACTCGATGAAAGCAAGAACTTTGAAATTACAAGAGATAGAGGTGCGCTCCCTGTGTGAGTGACTTTTGCTGATAGAAGGGGTGCGGTGATAGAAATTAGCCCACCGTGGCCAATAATTAGAGTCCGTATAGGGGACTGGAGGGATTCGAGAGTCTGCCTACTGATTTGGAGGGACTCGATAGTCTTCCTGCTGATGTAGAGGGACTCGAAAGTCTGGCTGCTGATGTAGAGGGACTCAAAAGTCTGCCTGCTGATTTAGAGGGACTCAAAGTCTGCCTGCTGATGTAGAGGGACTCGAAAGTCTGCCTGCTGGTTTAGAGGGACTCGAAAGTCTGCCTGCTGATGTAGAGGGACTCAAAAATATGCCTGCTGGTTTAGAGGGACTCGAAAGTCTGCCTGCTGATGTAGAGGGACTCAAAAGTCTGCTTGCTGATTTAGAGTCCGTATAGGGGACTAGAGATGAATGTGAATTTGTTGAGTAGACTTTGCTGATGAGGTGGTGATTTCAGTGGTTCATCGTGGAGCTGTGTGCCTGTACCTGTTATGCGTATGCTTTGCAAATGCATGTGCTCGTGTGAGATGAGAGAAAATTGTGGTTGTGGTGCTTTGTTATTTGAAAAGCAGATTTGCATGAGAGAGATTTTAAAAGGATGGAGAAATTGTTTTTGTGTGTGATGTGATTTGTAGAAAGCGTGAATGATGTTCATACCTTCACTTACCATGGCCGCTTGATTTGGGATGGATTTCTATTGCCGTGGCTTTGATGAAGGATATTGAAACTTTTAATGAAGATGAGTTGCTTGTACTGTTGACTGAGTGTCGGTGAGTTGACTTTCTGGATGATGGGTTGGTCATGCCAAAAGGCTGCCTACGTATCCCTTGAAGAGAATCAGACCAGTGTAGTTCAGGGATGATGGAGAACGCTGGGAAGAAGCTTGGAGCAAAGTAAAATAAAACACATACTTTAATGTAAGTAAAGAAAAAAATAAAAATAAAAATATATTTTTTTATTTAGTTCGTGGGTGAACCATTTTAAGCATTGTGTGTTTGTAAAGCCAACCCAAGGTCAAGTCATGTTCGATCGATGTCCGGATTGCCTTGTTGAATTCTGTCGTTGTCGCCGTTGTGCCCAACGAAGATTGATGTCTAGCCCCAAGAGATTTGCTTATTGTGGGGCTCCAATAGACTTTTGATGTCGAGATACCAAGGGGTTGCCGATTGTAAAGCCCCTAGAATGCCTTTGATGCCAAACTTTGAGTGAGTTGCGTAGCCCCAAGATAAATCAGCTTTTGGCCCATTTGAATAAATTGCCTTTTGTCGATGTGAGCAAGCCCCAAGCTTCGAGAGATTGATAAGTGTAGACACCCGCCTTGGACCGCTCACCCCGATTGCACATTTGATTTTGTGTTTCTCCCCATTTTAAGTGTTTCTCGTTAGTTTATGTCACTTCCGTTAAGTTCCTGACTGACTTCGTTAAGTCCAGGGACTAAACTGAATGACAGGGCTGACTTTCTAGTCCATTCTGTCAAAATTGCCTTCTCTGAGTCGCGCGCCTCCGACAGGAGGAGCCAGGCGCGCGCGCCTCCCGCCCCCAAAGCAGGAAGCGCGCGCCTCTGGGCGTCACTTACAGATTTCTGGCCAGGATTCCCTCCCTTGCTCAATTTACAAGATTTTGCCCGGGAAGGATTTCTTGGTGACTGAGTTTTGGCACCAAAAACACCCCTCTTTCACCTATAAAAACCTCTCTTCACCTCCATTTTCAAGGATCGAAAAATCATCAGAAAAACCCAATCGAAAACTAGACAAAAAATCACCTTCTAAAGGTTCTCCAAGGATCTCATCAAGCAACATTTGAAGTTCTTCAAATTGTAGGTAAAAGTCCATCTTTTCCTTTCTTTTCTACTTCATCTCCTCTCTCTCTTTTACTTTAATCAAATGTGCAATCACCCAAATCATTTTGGGACATGACCCTAATGATCACCCATCTCATTGAGGTTGATTAAGGGGTTATCTCCTACATTCCAAATCATATTTTAAACCCCCCTTTTTATGACTTAAAGAAGAAGAAGAAGAACATTTTTATTCATGTAGATTTGATCAAGCAAGACCGACGTAAGTCGGGCGAGATGGGTGTTTCGGTACTTCCCATCTCGTAATCTAACCCCCGAACCTCAAAACAAAGAATCTCTGTTTTCGTAATCAAACTTAGGCTACAATCAATAGGTTTTTCTTATCTTCCTCAAAACATAGGTGGCGACTCTAAAAACAAGTTAGACATCCTAGGACGACCCGCGCGCTCGAGCCTAAAGCCGTGGTTTTCCACCCGGGGTATCTACAGTGGCGACTCCGCTGGGGACATATTTGAGGGTTAAACTTGCATTCTGATCAAAATCTACATCTTTTCTGGGCATTCTGTTTCCTGATGGGGGAGGCGCGCGCGTCTGTCCTTTTAATCCTAAGGCGCACGCATCCCGTATCAAGAACCAGAATCGCCCACTTCTTCATGTTCTTCATCTTCTTCTTCTGTTATTCTGCACTAATCACTTCTGCAGGGGTTACAATATGAACATAGGACCAGGGCAATCCCCTGAGTCCAAAGTCTGACATTCTGACAGGTGTGCCCCAGAAGCGCGCGCCTCCCATAAGCATTCCGATATGCGCGCGCGTCCCATATCAGCACTCAGAGGCGCACGCTTCTGGGTTGATTCCCAGAACAGAAACAGGTTTCAGTGACTAAGCAGAACAGTGGGGTGTGGGCACAGTTGCCTGCATCAGAACAGAATTGAACCCTCGGACTGTTTTAATTTTGTGTTTTATTTACCGGTCACACGGGTGATTCGGGAGTTGTAATTTTATGTGCTTATGTGTTTTGTATGTTTCTCTTTCTTTTCAAAAAAAAAAAAAATTTTTTTTTTTTTTTGTCACTTGTTAGACCTCACACTACATGCACATATTCCTATGAACTGCTCACTATCGAGTCGCACAAGTCCAACCCCAAACCCGTCGAGGCCCGTCCTAGAAAGTTTCAAGCTCCACCAGACCTTGGCTTTTTCGAAGCGGTAAACCTCAGCCCGTGGCGTAGTTCAAGACTACATGCCGGGAGTGACCTTTGAGCCTCATATTCAAGCCGAGCACAAACCACACAATTCTAGTTAGGGTCTAACACTCCGTGACTCAAGTCGGTTTCCATGTACCGAGATTTCCCTAAACTAATGTCTTCAAATCATACATGCCAACTTATTGAAAGGGACGCAATAAAAATCCGTCCCCAAAAAGTGGTTATTTTGGACAAAAATAAAAATCCGTCCCCGCATGTATGCTTTACTACATTAATTTAGTTTAATCCCGATACATGTAGGATTCACAAGCGCGATGGAATCCGATGAGTATATGGGACCGCGAGATGGTCTATATACTAGTGTGACGATTCCATTATTTTCTTAGCAACCCCAAAAGGGATTCATTCCCTCCGACTTATAAAAAAAAAAAAAAAAAGAGTCTTTTCTAATGTGGTTCGAGTCGTGTGCCCAACTGTGTGTTCTAAGCCTCTTCATGGACCGCAAGTGTTACTCAAGACTGGCAAGGGCCTCTTCTGCAATATAGGTTCAATTGGTACTTACAAAGTCTACCGGGATTCAGCAAATCGGTTGGTCCGTGAAGAGATCACTCCAACAGCTCCAACACCAACCATGACCGGCAGCAGCAACACCATGTCTCTCGAACAGCTCTCAACTATGGTCCAACTCCTCCAAGAGCAAGTCTCCACCCTTAACAAGGAGGCACAAAGCAAAGACGACATTTGGCAATCCCACCTCGACAGCCAAAGGGAGGCCCACGAGGCCGAAATGGAGCTAATGAAAGAAAAGCTCACCAACATTGCCAAGGGAAAGAACAAGAACAATGATGATGAATCCGAATGGACCGAGGGTTTGTTCAAGAGCCCTTATGTCAACACCCGCACCAAGAGAATGGGGGAACCAAGTTCCGAGAACAATGAGCCCAAAATGGTGGATTCTATCATGGCCTACATCGACCAAAAATTCAATGGGCTCAACATGGGGAAAGGCTCCGACACAAGCCTTTATCAATCATCCATCCTCATGAGTACTATGGCCGCTCTTCCGATAAGTTCAAGATGCCCGACATAAGCAAATTCAAGGGCAACTCTTGTCCTATGGCTCACATTGAGACTTATATTTGGGCAATGGTTCCAAAGAAGGTCTCCACCAAGGTGATGGCTCAATGCTTTCCTCTCACTCTCGAGGGGGCGGCAAAAGATTGGTATGCTACTCTCCCGCTCACTGTCCGTCTTGATTGGGACTCCGCCATGCTTGCCTTCAAGAACCAATACCAAGGCAACACCACTCACCGGCCCACAAGGAAAGAGCTAGAGAACACTACTCAACGAGACAATGAGTCCTTCATCGACTTCACAAGGAGATGGAATGACAAACTCTCTGAAATTGTTGGAGGCCGAACACAAAAGAGCAAATGGACATATTTCTCAAGTGTCTCAAGATTGATCTCCGCACTCACCTAAGTGGGGCTTGCTACTCCGACTTCTCCCAAATGTATGAGGCGGGGGTACGCATGGATGACTTGCTCAAGGAGATTAAGAAGTCCACTCCTACTTACCGCTACAAGGCCGCTTCCAACTCCACAAAAGAGGCCTCGGTCAACGCCGTCACTATTGACAAGGGGAATTACAAAAAGGTTCCTCCACCTCAAGAGAAGAAGTCCCGAAGTGACCGTGTCTACACGCCTCTCCAAGGCATGACTCAAACCGAAGTGTTCGAGGTCCTCAAGGCAAAGGGTCAAGTCACACCCGTGCAAGGGTACCAACCCAAGACGATCCACTCCAATCATGCTCACCACAAATATTGTGGCTACCACCAATATAGTGGCCACCACCACCGAGGAATGCTTCGTTCTCCGCAATGTCATTCAAGATCTCATAGATAAGAAAGAATTTGTAGTGACTAATGACGAGCATGTCAATGTAATAGAGATAGGAGAACTCGAGGGGACCACCCATTCAATCCCAATTGTGAATGGGGGCCCCAATGTTATGAATAAACTTGACAATTCTTGTTATGTAGTGACTTACGATGAAGTAATGAGGGAAGTACTAGAGAATAGGAAAAAGAAGCAAGATGGGAACGTCAACATGCTAACTCGATCCGGTCGAGTCTTAGCAAGCAACCCTTCCACTTCCGCACCGAGCTCCTCTCCTCAAAGGCCGCAAGCTCACAACACTCCCGAAGATCCTATACTTGTCTAACTCAAGAAAACTCAAGCCAACATCTCTATTTGGGACCTCATTGCATCCTCGAAGAAACACCGAGATCTTGTCATCCGCAATCTCGATGATACATCAGTTTCTCCCGATACTACTCCCGAGGACCTCACGGCAATGATTGGTCACATTCATTTTAGCAACGTCATCACCTTTGCCGATATGGACCTTCCACCGTTTGGTTCCGACCACAACGAAGCTATTTACCTCAAAGTACGAGCAAGGGGGAGGCCCGTCTCAAGAGTCTTAGTGGACGGTGGTTCCGCGCTCAATCTCATGCCTGGTAGAATCATGGGCATACTGGGCTTAAGGATTCTGATTTGAAGCCTTCTACTCAAGTAATCCGAGGTTATGACAGCACCGCCCGTACAGTCATGGGTATGATCGAAATAGACATTTAGTTTGGGAGCATGATTATGTCCGTTCCATTCCAAGTCTTGATATCCCGGCCTCGTTCAACTTACTGTTGGTCGACCATGGATTCATAGTGCTAATGCCGTACCGTCAACTCTCCACCAATGTGTCAAGATCCGAAATGGTGATGAAATAGTGACCGTAATGGCTGAAAACATCACTATCCACAGAAAAGGTGAGCCCGTCCACCAAGTTCAGCATGGTCTACCAGACTCCACTCTCTCCGGCGTCTCAATCAA
The DNA here is from genome assembly GCA_026119855.1 of Campanula takesimana. Classification (NCBI taxonomy): domain Eukaryota; kingdom Viridiplantae; phylum Streptophyta; class Magnoliopsida; order Asterales; family Campanulaceae; genus Campanula; species Campanula takesimana. The sequence goes on along the minus strand of JAOWBW010000939.1, from coordinate 42,942 downwards.
CGCCATTGACAAAGAAGGGGGAAACGGATCATGGACCCCAGCAATCACAAAGTCCTCTGCATGATGAGGAATATGGACTACTTCCCTGGTTTAGGCCTAGGGAGATATCAACAAGGAACCCTACACCCTGTGCAAGTCCCATTTGTCAAGAATACATTCGGTTTGGGGTACAAGCCTTCCAAAGAAGACTTGAAGCAAGAACAAGCAATCAAGAACGAAAAGGCCCAAACTCGTAAAGAAGGCCGTCACTATGAAGTCCCTAATCTAAGGCCTTACCGCAAGACGTTGAATGGTTATTTTGTCAGCCAAGGGGAAGATGTTCCATACATTATCTTTCCGAGCCGTGGGTTAACAATAAAGGTGTCAAAAAGCCCGGCCTCGAAATCTTCTCCGATTGTGAGATCCAGAAATCCGAAAGGGAACCAACTCCCATGTCGCCCGTGAATGGTGGGGAAGGAAGATAACCATAGAGTCCGAGACAGAAATCACCGTGGGGGAAGAACTGACAGATTTAGCCTCCATGTTTGAAGAGCTTGCCATGATGAATGAATGCCAAGTTAACGCCATCCATGAAACCGTCATCATGAACGAGACTATCAGTGAGATCCCGCCAAGCTCCAAGCCGATCAACAATTGGTATTCAACAAAAAGGCCCGTGGTATCCGAGGAATTCTTAGTCCAAGAAATGGGTTGCATACCCGCACAGCAACAAAGGAAGAGCAGCTCACACTTACTTTCGAGTCCGAGAGTGTCTCTAATACCCTCACCCAAGAGGATTTGGAGGCCATAGCCGAGCGTGTGTTCCTTTCTTTGCTAATGAAAAATTTGATATTTCTGAGTACCATGAGATTGCAAACATCATAAATGATGAATTAACTAATATTGAACTTAACGAACAAGTTAATAACGATTCAAATTATGATGAAATAGACCACGAAAACACAACACACTTAATTGAACTTGCTCAACAAGTCCGTAGTTGTGGCGAGAATGGTCCAAAGGCTGACGAAGAATTGCATGTTGTTAATATGGGTACCGAAGAAGAGCCAAAAGAAACCAAGATTGGAAGCTTCTTCAAGGGAGATGACAGAGACAGATTGACTGCATTACTACGGGAGTTCGTGGATGTGTTCGTATGGTCATACAAAGACATGCCGGGTTTAGACAGAAAGGTAGCGGAGCATAGGATTCCGATCAGAGAAGATGCCAGGCCAGTAAAGCAGAAGCTCAGAAAGATCAAGCCAGAATGGTCTCTGCAGGTCAAAGAAGAGATTGAGAAGCTCCTCAGTGTGGGTTTCATCAAGGTTATCGAGTATCTGACATGGTTAGCCAACATTGTGACAGTCAGGAAGGCGAACGGCAAGGTTCGAGTTTGTGTAGACTTCCGGGATTTAAACAAAGCTTCCCAAAGGATGATTTTCCACTCCCTAATATCGACATGCTAGTCGACTCCACTGCTGCCTACGAGGTTCGCTCATTCGTGGATGGGTTCGCTGGTACAATCAGATTCTCATGGCCGAGGAAGATCAACATAAGACAGCCTTCACAACACCGTGGGGTACCTTTTGCTACACAGTCATGCCATTTGGGTTAAGAAATGCTGGGGCTTCCTACCAAAGAGCCGTGACAGACTTGTTCCACGATATGATTCACAAGAAATCGAGGTCTATGTGGACAAACATGATCATTCACTCCAAAGGAACCGATGGTCAACACCTAATCGATCTCCGCAAGTTCTTCGAAAGGCTTCGTCAACATAAGATGAGGCTCAACCCCAAAAGTGAACATTCGGGGTTATCCGAGGCAAAGTTCTTGGTTATATGGTCACTGAAAGGGGAATCGAAGTAGACCCCTCCAAAATCAAGGCAATCATTGACATGCCTCCTCTTAAGACGCAGAAAGAGATTAAAGGTTTCATGGGCAGACTACAATACATCAGTCGGTTTGTGCACCAACTCACTTCCATGTGCGAGCCAATCTTCAAGTTACTCAAGAAGAATGTGGCTCTAGAATGGACCGACGCGTGCCAAGAAGCCTTCGATCAAGTGAAGCATTACTTGACGTGCCCTCCTGTTCTAGTTCCGCCGCACAAGGAGAAACCTTTGTTACTCTATCTCACTGTCAATGATGAAGCCCTAGGGCTATGTTAGCACAAGAGCAACGAGAGTCCACAAGGAGAACGCCATTTATTTTGTAAGTCGCCGATTCCAAGGAGGCGAAAAGAACTACTCTGTCTTAGAGAAGTCATGTGCAGCATTGGTTTGGGTCACTTAAAAGCTCAAACACTATATGGAAGCTTTTCCGATCAAACTAGTAGCAAAGGTGGACCCGCTCCGCTACATCTTCGAGAAGCCTTTCATGTCAACAAGAATAGCCAAATGGTACTTCATGCTCGCCGGCTATGATATCACTTACGTCACACAAAAATCCGTCAGGGGGAAAGTGTTCAGTGACCAGCTTGCCGAATTCCCGTGTGACGAAGTGAAGGGGGAAGATGTACAATTCCCCGACGAGCATTTAATTGTACTGCAACTGAGGAAGACAACGAAGTGAAGGGGGAAGATGTATAGTTCCCCGATGAGCATTTAATTTGTACTGCAACCGAGGAAGACAAGTGGCAACTTTTTTTTCGATGGCGCCGCCAATAAACACGGTTTTGTATAGGGGTATTGCTTGTCGATCCAAAAGACATCTACACTCCCATTGCCATACGCCTGGAATTCGAAGCTACCAACAACATTGCCGAGTACGAAGCATGCATAGCAGGGCTCGAAGCAGCTCTCGAAAAAACGTCACGGAACTAGAAGTGTTCGGCGACTCTTTGCTCCTTATCAATCAGCAATAGGGTAAATGGCGAACCCAAGACCCGACTCTCCAACAGTATGGTCAGCACCTTGAAGAACTGGTTGAACAATTCCAAGAGATCACTTTCAACTACCTGCCAAGGGATAAGAATCGCTTCGCCGATGCACTGGCCACTATAGCTTCATTAGTTGAAATGCCCAAAGGGAAAATGGTGAAGCCTTTCAAAATTGCTCGAAGGAACAGTCCGGTATATTATGCATGAGTATCGAGATCAACGAGGTTCAAACAACTCTCCGTGGTATTCGGATATCATGAACTTCCTCAAAGACGGCACTTATCCCGAGAGCTTCAATAAGAAGTCTAAAGCAGCTCTGCAAAGGTTAGCCTCTCGGTACGTACTGATTGGGACCGAGTCTATAAAAGGCACCACGACGGGATCAATCTCCTATGCGCCAATGAGACCGAAGCTCAAGAGATAATGTGTGAAGTGCACGAAGGAGAATGTGGACCCCACATGAATGGGTTTATGCTAGTCAAGAATACTTCGCATTGGTTACTATTGGAGCACTATGGAACGAGACTGTATCGAGAAAGTCAAAAGGTGTGCCAGTGCCATTCCACGCTAATCTGCAACATGCTCCACCCCTCACAACTTTACAACATGGTCACACCTTGGCCTTTCTCTTGTTGGGGGATAGACATCATCGGTAAAGTTCATCCTGCCGGAGAGCAATGGGCAGTCATTCGTCCTAGTGGCAGTCGACTACTTCACAAAGTGGGTCGAAGCACAAGCCTATTGAACCCTCACCGCCAAGAAAGTGGCCGAATTTGTAAAGATTAATATCATGTGCCGATACGGGTGCCTCATGAAATCATTTCGACAACGGCTCTCACTTTGGAAGGAAATGGATGCACTTTGGTAGAATACAAGATCACCAAGCACAAGGAATCTCCTTACCGCCCCAAGCAAATGGCGCAGTCGAAGCAGCAAATAAGACCATCGAGACCATCGTCAAGAAAATGGCCTCAACAGGAAGGGATTGGCCCGAGAAGCTACCATTAGCATTGTGGGGCTACCGCACATGAATACGATCCGCACAGGAGAAACTCCTTATGCATTGGTCTATGGTTCTGAAGCCGTACTCCCTATCGAACTTGAAGTCCATCTCTACGGGTCCTCCTCGAGAATCAAGTCAACGAGGTCAACTGGATGCAAAGTCGATACGAACAGCTAGCCTTACTCGACGAGAAAGGGTTAAGATCACTCGAACGCACGAGGGCATATCAGCAAAGGATGGCAATAGCTTTCAACAAAAAGTGAAGCCTCGAAACATCATGTGAGGATTTGGTCTTAAGACAACATCCTCCTAATGCCATGAATCCCCTGGGGAAATGGGGACCCCGATGGATCGGTCCGTACGTGGTCAAAAAGATACTAAGCGGTGGTGCAGTCCGGCTCGTGGATTTAGATGGTGACCAGCTGCCAAAGGAGGTCAACCTCGACAAGCTCAAGAGGTTCTACGCCTTAATAAACAAAGACCATTAAAAAAAAAAAAAAAAAAAAACGCTCGCTAGGTTGAAAACCCGCAGGGCGGCCTAGGCAAATATTAGAGCACGTGCAAAAAAAGAAGCCCGCTAGATTGGAAAACCCGAAAGGGCTGTCCTAGGCAAAAAACAGGGTGGACAACAACAAAAAAAAAAAAAAAAAAAAAATGGTCTTTATTTGTTTGACTACGAAGACCTGAGCCTCCCAACTGGAGGAACGTAGGCAACCTTCGGGTGCGTCTAAAACATATCAAAAATACCCAATTCACTCAATAACAAAATGCAATTTTTTATCATTCAATGAATTATTCAAACCATTACAACGGATTTATTGAGCAACAAAAGACATCAAAAATATTAAATCCTAAAACAAAGTGGTCTAATTGCAATCTCTTGGGGTACAGAGAAAAATCTAATCTTT
>JAOWBW010000939.1:0-38071 GCA_026119855.1 Campanula takesimana | reverse complement strand
AAGAACCAATAAACCGTAAGAGATACGGAAACGTTATTAGTTAGACGAAATTGACTATTAGACCTATTACTGAAATCGAATAAATTTATAGATGAATACTCGAAGCGGAAATGCCGGTGGAAACAAAAATAATGGGAACGGTGGTAATAACATCGGGAATGGAAACGGACAAGTGGATCCGAACATGGTGAATTTCTTCAGACGTTCACTCAGACATTAGCAGGGATAGGGCAGGCTATGGCTGGAATCACCCAGGCACCCCGCCAGCACCGCTGAGGGACCCATTAGAATTGTTTCAAAGGAGGAACCCGACTCGTTCTCGGATACGGCGAAGGAAAAGCCTGAGGACTGGATCAAAAATACTGAAAGAATCTTTGAGACGCTTACCTGTACTGAAGAGCAGAAGGTGACGTTTGCAACGTTTATGCTGAAGGGAAAAGCTCGATCATGGTGGGAAGCGGAGAAGAGAGCCGCAGTGGCTCGAGGTGATCCTGCGATCACGTGGGACACGTTCAAAACAATGTTCCATGAGAAATACTACCCAACCAGTTTGAGGAATGAGCGAGTAGCTGAATTTTTACCTTGACACAAGGAGCCAGACAGTGGCAGAATATGGGGAGAAGTTTACGGACCTGTTAGAATTTGCTCCCCAATTTTTCGACAATGAAGAACAGAAAGCCAGGAAGTTTGAGGCGGAACTGAGTGACAGATCAAGTACAGGATTACTCCGCTGGCATTGGTTACGTCCTCCGCAGTACTGGATCGGGCTAAGATAGTAGAGAAAGAGTCCGATAACTACCGAATTCGCCGAAAAGAGAAAGGCAAAGGGGCAGCAAAAGATCCAGACAGTAATAAGGGGACACAAAGGAATAAGGATCATAATAACCAGAAGAGGAAAGCAGTCGACGACGGTCGTGATAAGGGAAATGACAAGGACCGACACAACAACAACAATCGAAATTCCAACAATAACAGAAAGGAGTGGAACAAGGGAGGAAACCGTGAGATTGCGAATCATGACAAGTGCACCATATGTGATGGGAATCACAAAACAGAGGTCTGTTTCTACAAGGAACGCAAGTGTTACAACTGCGAGAAAGTGGGACATCCAAAGTGGAAATGCCCTGAACCCAAGAAGGAAGGACCAGCTGCAAGGGCAGGAGGAAATAATGGGGGGAAATGGCGGAGGCCGTGGGAGAATATTCACCATGACTGCCAAAGCTGCTAGCGTGAATGAGGATCTGGTGGCAGGTACGCTACAATTAAATTCTCGTGATGTATATGTGCTAATTGATACTGGGGGCTACCCACTCCGTAGTTAGTCAGAAAGTAGCAAAGAAATTAAGATTACAACCAGAAGCCTTGCAAATACCTTAGTATTAGATACACCTGCCAAGGAGGCCATTCCGATCACCACAATCTACAGAAAATGCACTCTAGGGATAGAGGGCATTAACCTAGAAGCCGATTTCATCGAACTAGACATGTCAGAGTTCGACGTGATATTAGGGATGGATTGGTTGTCCTTACATCGGGCAAATGTGAACTGTCACGAGAAGGTAATGACGTTTCTAGGAGAAAAGGGGAAAAGTGTAGTTTCACGGGGACGAAACCGAGGAAGCAAGTGAATCTGATCTCGGTGATGAAAGCTCGCAACTCTAATCAGAAGGGTTATGAAGGATTTTGGCGCACATAAGTAAGACGGAAGGAAAAGGAGTAACTATAGAGTCGCTCGAAGTAGTTAATGAATTCAAGACGTATTTCCGGAAGAACTGCTGCGGGAGTACCACCTGTTAGAGAAGTGGGAATTCACGATTGACTTAGCACCGGAGACGTCACCTATCTCGAGGGCACCGTACAGAATGGCTCCGACGAAATTAAAGGAGTTGAAAGAACAACTGCAGAATTACTTACTGACAAGGGATAATTAGACCGAGTGTATCTCCATGGGTTGCACCAGTACTATTTGTGAAGAATAAGGATGGGTCGATGAGGCTATGTATCGACTATCGTGAGTTGAACAAAGTGACTGTGAGAAATCAGTACCCATTACCGAGAATTGATGACTTATTTGACCAATTGAGAGGAGCTTGTTACTTTTCTAGATTGATCTTAGGTCAGGATATCATCAGTTAAGGGTCAAGGATGTGGATGTAGCAAGATTGCGTTCAGAACGGATACGGACATTATGAATTGTTGTGATGCCTTTCGGTCTAACGAAACGCACCACTGCTTTTATGGAGTTGATGAATAGGATATTTCAAGAATAACTAGACAAGTGTGTGATAGTATTTATTGATGACATCCTAGTATACTCTAAGTCTAAAGAAGAACATGCGAGAGCACTTGAGACTAGTGCTCGAGATTTTGAGGAAACAGAGACTGTATGCCAAATTTACGAAGTGTGAATTTTGGTTGGAAAAGGTGGCTTTCTTGGACACATAGTATCAAGAGAGGGGATTTCAGTTGACCCGACTAAAATAGAAGCCATAATGGATTGGGAGCGCCCAACTACGGTGACGGAAATAAGAAGCTTTTTGGGTTTAGCCGGTTACTACCGCAGGTTTGTGGAAGGATTTTATAAATTATCTGGACCAATGACGAGATTGACTCAAAAGGGAGTCAAGTTCGTATGGACAGAAGAATGTGAGAAGAGTTTCCAGGAGTTGAAAAGTAGATTGGTGTCCGCACCAGTACTAGCCGTACCGACTGGATCCAAAGCTTTGTAATATAGCGATGCCTCATTGAAGGGATTAGGTTGTGTACTGATGCAGAATGACAAGGTAATAGCATATGCATTGAGGCAACTAAAGATACACGAGAGGAATTATCCGACCTATGACTTAGAGTTAGCGGCAGTAGTGTTCGCCTTGAAGATTTGGCGACACTATTTGTATGGCGTGAAATGCCAAATCTTTACGGATCACAAGAGTCTCAAATATATCTTCACGCAGAAAGAGTTAAATATGAGGCAGCGGAGGTGGCTAGAACTCCTCAAGGACTATGACTGCGAAATTCTATACCATCCTGGTAAGGCAAATAAGGTAGCAGACGCTCTTGTAGAAAGAATCATGGAATGTTGGCGACAATGATCTCTAAGGGGGTAAACGTCTGGAAAGATGTCAAGGGAATGAGTCTAGAGGTGAGAGTGATCGGGTATTTGGCACAATTGACGTTGCAACCTGCATTGTTGGGAAGGATCAAAAAAGCACAGAATCAGACAACGAGAGAGAAGTACTATCGGAAGAGGACGAGTGAAAGATCTTTATATGGGCGAGGATGGAATCTTGAGGTACCAAAGAGAGTATGGGTACCAAACAACGACGAAATTAAGAGAGAAATAATGAGGGAGGCTCACTGTTCAAAATTTTCTGTACACCGGGGAGTACCAAAATGTATAGAGATATGAGGGAGTCATACTGGTGGAACCACATGAAGAACGATGTGGCGGAATATGTGAAACGATGTCTGACCTGTCAACAGGTGAAAAGCGAACATCAGAAGCCGGCAGGGTTATTACAGTCATTGTCAATTCCTGAATGGAATGGGAAACATCGCTATGGATTTTGTAAGTGGGTTGCCAAAAACGGCCGAAAACACGATGCGATATGGGTCATAGTAGACAGATTGACCAAGTCGGCACACTTTCTAGCAATCAAGAAGACGGACTCGCTAGAAAGGTTAGCCAAGTTGTACATTGATGAGATAGTGAGGTTACACGGGATACCCGTCTCGATAGTGTCCGACAGGGATACGAGGTTTACTTCGAAGTTCTGGAATAGTCCTACAAGGAGCACTTGGGACCGAGTTAGCCATGAGCACGGCCCTTCACCCACAAACAGACGGTCGGTCGGAACGGACCATACAGACACTAGAAGACATGCTGATGGCAACGTCGTTAGATTGGCCTAATGCGTGGGATGAGCATCTACCATTGGTCGAATTCGCATATAACAACAGTTTTCACGCGAGTATTGGGATGGCACCGTACGAAGCGTTGTATGGAAGGAAGTGCAGATCGCCAACTTGTTGGGACGAGTTGGTGAGAGGAAATTAAGTGGGCCGGAGATCGTGCAAGTTACCGCCGATAAAGTTCAACAGATTCGGAAGTGGCTACAGACTGCACAAAGCTGACAGAAATCCTATGCTGATAATAGGCGGAGGGAATTAGAGTTCCAACCGGGGGATCGCGTATTTTTAAAGATCTCGCCAACGAAAGGGATTATGCGGTTCGGAATCAAAGGCAAATTGAGTCCACGGTATGTGGGACCCTTCGAGATACTCGATAATATCAGAGAGGTGGCGTATAGGCTGGCATTACCACCTGTGCTGTCTAGAGTGCACAACGTATTTCACATCTCCATGATAAGGAAGTATGTTCACGATCCGAGCCACGTGATAGAGTATAAGCAATTAAGAGTTCGGGCGGATTTGACATACGACGAACGACCTGCAAGGTAGTCGACAAGAAGGATGAGGTGGTAAGGAAACGCACAATTCCATTTGTGAAAGTACAATGGAGTAACCACACAGAGAGGGAAGCGACGTGGGAGCTAGAAAGCGAAATGCGCGAATTGTACCCAGACACCTTCTCGGAGTAAGGTACGTCTAAGTTTGAGGACAAACTTCTTTTAAGGGGGTAAAGATGTAAGGACCTGTTAGTACCCGACCTGAAAATGAGTTTATTAGGACTTTCCCAAAAATACAAGGACTTTATAGGAATTAGAAACCTTGCAAAGACTTGTCCCGGATTCCCAAAATATCTCATTTATGGCAAAATCTATCAAATTAGGTAGCAAATAGTTTCCTTAAAACCATGCAGAAACCCTAGCTTAAGAATCAAGTCAGCTTGCAGACTTGGCCACGCGGCCAACCTTGCTCCGCGTTGATCTTGGCCACGCGGCCACTATTGTCACCGGCTTCAACCATGGCCAGGCGGCCAACCTTGCGCTGGATGATCTGGACCGTCAGATCCTCCCATCAGTTTACTATATAAATCAATCCCATGCTATTGATTTAGGGGTCCGATTTTGGAGAGCTCTAAGTACGAATTTTGGAGTTCTTAAACAAAATTTTGCTCTCTAATTAGCATTCAAACTTCCAAGAAGATCAATGTTTATTTCTTGCCAACATAGGTAAGTTTTCTAACTTTTTCTTCATGTTCTTGCATTATTCTTAATGTAGATCTTTAATATTCATGTTCTTGCATGTTTATTCATAGTTTCTTCATGAGGTTTACATGTTCATTCATATGTTCATATATGTTCTTCGCATGTTCTTCGTGTTCATAGATTAAAACCTTATTTATGCTATATTTAGGGTTGCGATCTTCATAATTACATGTTATTTCATAGCCGATGATGATTGAGGGTTCATCAACCCGATGATGATCTAGGAACTATTTCTAAACCCTAATATTTAGGTAATTCCCCTTCATTATGCATGATCCCGATTCTTCTGCCTATTCTAATTCTCTGCGAACTACGCTGACCTGAGCTTCTCACATTGAGAGGAACGTAGGCAATCTTCGGATCCGGTCTAAATCACTAACACACTACTAACACAATCATCATGATAGAAAGACCGATCAAGTCGGGCAATAGGAGTGATAACGTCCAATATTCTTCTCTTGTTGTAATTTGACCCCCGAACCCATTAAACATGCTTTTTTCAATGTTTTGGCTTTAATTAAAACGGCGTGGCGACTCTCATAATTTTAATGTCGTTAAGAATATTCCCTTTATAAATAAAAATAATCACAAGATACTTCCCATGCGTCGCTTCATCGGAAAGGGGTATTCACAGTGGCGACTCTGCTGGGGACTGCTTTGAAACTTTTTCAAACTTAGTGGGTCTAACTTTCGTTCACATCATGATGTTTGCCATGTTCTCACATGCACCTTACACTTTGCCATGTTCTAACATGCACCACACACTTTGCCATGTTTACACATGCACACACCTGCCATGTTTACACATGCACACACCTGCCATGTTTACACATGCACACTTGCCATGTTTTCACGTGCACACACTTGCCATGTTTATACATGCACCTCACATACTTGCCATGTTCACACATGCACCCTCCACACACTTGCCATGTTTATACATGCATCTCACATACTTGCCATGTTCACACATGCACCCGCGCACCCCGCAATGTTAATACTTGTACTTTGTCGATACTTGTACTTTGTATATACCTTGTACCGTGTACCCTTGTTATCTTCGCTTTAGTATTAGGGTCAAACAAAACTCTGCTATGCTCCCCTGTACATGGCTCTCTCTCCCTCTCTCATGCATTGCATTGCATCATCCTAACATCAAAAGCTTCTCTCTTTTCTCCTTAAAAAGAATTAGTTTCTTGCCACACACTACCACAGTCCGTGTCAGCACTTCACAGGTCCCCATTACCCGGAGTATTCGATGTGCAGGAATTTGTGTGCTACTGCCGCACTCTTTTCGAGTCACTCGTCTATTCCACTCACCGTATACGGTGGGTACCTTTTACCTAACCCGTGTCAACCCACACTAGTATAGGTAACACACCTAGGTTTTGACCGGTTGGTTTGGCTAGCTTTTTCTTAATAGTCAATTAACGTGCTGTCTATGTCGAGTCATCCCCAAGTCAATGATGAATCGAGATCTTTGAGAGAAAGTGCACAAAAAAGTGATTTCCCTACAAGGGACGTGCCAAGGTGAGATGAGTGTTTATTGTCAAGATCTCCGCTCATCATTAACTTGCGTAGGATGTAACATAGACGTCACGTTAAATGCCTTTAAGGAAGGGTTAGTCGTAGGATCCGATGTTTGGTGGAAGCCGCTTGCCCTATAGGACCCTCGCCCAAATTGTCCGTTTGGGGGTGTGCAATGCAGGTGAAAAACGAGGGGTCTATAGACGTAATGATGGCCTCCACTGATCGTAGTCTTCTAACTAGTTGCGAAAAAGGGGTACCCCTTCCAACCAATTAGGATGTAAATAATGTATGTTTTTATAAATTAAATATACTTTGCATGAGCCTTCCCCCTCTCCTAAAGCTCCATTGCCCTTCAATCTTTCAGCAAAGCGAGTTTGGATCCGTTCGGGTGGTCGACTACAACGTGAAGCTTCTACTCCGTCCACGTTCTCAGTCTCGTCATCAGCAATGTCAACTCCCGCTTCAGCTTCAGCCTCTGCTCCTCCTGCCAGTACCGCCGAGCTCAACACCGAGGCTACTCTCAATGGTATTCCCCCAAGCCTCCAGAACTTCCTAGCCGGTCTCGAAGCCAAGATCAGGAATCTCGAGGAAAGCAACAAGATGTTGGAAGATCAGAACCAACAGTTGAAGGGTCACATTCAACAAAAGGGGACTAAACTGGTGCCCGATGGAGAGAATTTCATTTATGTCGAGGATGAAGAGGTCAATACCAACTGTCCCCCCAACACCAATGCTACTGCCTTCCCATTCCCAAGCTACCGCAATGTTCCACCTCATTCTCTCTACACCCAACAAGGTTTCACTACCATGAGCAAGAACAAGGCTGTCTATGAACCTTCCCCTGAACTGCTTGGCGGCTACCTCTCCGCTAGCAAACTACCCGCACCCTCGTTGCCTCTGAGTATTGGGATGGCCGCTGCTACTGCTTCCACTACTCTTCCCGTCATTCTGTCAGAAACTATCCCCAACATCTCCAATCACCTTGTGGTTATGGCCATGCAAGAACAAATGCGAAAGTTGATCGAGACCGTGGATAAGCAAAGTGCACCGACTACCAAGACAATCAACCCTAGCCAATTAGGGGCTCTCCCCAAGGATTTCAAGATGCCTAAGGTGGCAATGTTTCATGGTGACTCGTGTCCTAAAACTCATTTGGATAGTTATGTGTTGGCCATGAGGGCTCGTGACTGCACCAACGAACAAATGGCTCGCGTATTTCATAGCACTTTGGATGGTATAGCTCTGCGTTGGTTCTTGGGGCTAGAACCAAGCGAGAGGCAAACTTGGGATCAAATCAGCGCCATTTTCTGTGAGAAGTATCAAGCTAACTTGGATTGGCACGTGAATCGAACAGACCTTGAGAACACTATGCAAATGCCCGGCGAGGCTATTTATGATTTTTACAAGAGGTGGAACCATCGGTTGTGTGAGGTCCAATACCCACCAAAGGCGAAGGAACAGAAACATATTTTCTACAAATGCTTGCTACCAGAGATGAAAGCAGCTATAGGTAATGGTTACTTCCCTGATTTGCAGGAAATGGTTGACACAGGAGTAAGGTACGAAGCAGGGTTCACTGGGATTGTACCGCCAAAGGAAAGTCCAAAGACCAACAACAACAACTCCTTCCGCTACAAGGCTCCTACTGCGCCTGCGCCTCCTAGGGGTGGAAAGGAGGCCGTTGGCCAAGTGAATATGGTCCAGAAAGAGGTCCCGTTAGATGTTCAAGCCGTAACAAGGAATGGGGCTCCGCCGCAAAGAGAGAGGGAGCACTTTGACGATTTTGGAATGCCTATGGGGAAAGTCTTTGACGTGCTAGTCAAGAGAGGTCTTATGAAGCCTTTGGAAAATTACCAACCCGCCTACCCAAGAAGTGATTTGGACGCCTCCAAGTTCTGCAAGTATCACAAGCACATCGGGCACACAACGGATGGTTGTATTCAATTGAAACACGTAGTACAAGGGTTGATCAATGACAAGAAGATTGAGAAGCCGAAGGGTCCTAATGTGGTGAATAACCCTCTTCCTAACAATGGGGGTGGGGTGAATATGGTGTAAACATGCGAGATTAGTATCCTAGAGCTCATGGATGCCTTTGACAAGATAGGGCTCACGATGGTGGATATCTTCATGGCATTGGTGACGTTAGAAATGCTCGAACCATTAGAAGGACACCTTCCCCACCTTGGTTGCGATTTGTCAAAGTTTTGCCACTACCACAAGTGCACCGGTCACACTACCGAAGAATGCTTTGAACTCAAGAAGGCCGTGCAAGAGCTCATCCACAAGGAAGTCATCGAAGACCCTAGAGATTATGTAGCTAGCGATGTACTTATGGTAGAACTTAGTGAGATCACTGATCCGGCCGAGCCTGTTGTGGCGGACTGTGATGAGATGGGTTGTATTTCAATGACTAATAATAAAGAATCTTCTTGCTACTTGTTGTCTTTAGAAGAACTAGTGAGTGAAGTCGAATCCCTAGAGGAAGAGAGTCCCAAACCCTCTCAACCTCTTTCTTGGGCCGAAATCTTCGAGGAGGCCGAAAAGACCGAAGTTTCGCCCCCTTGTTATGACTCGCCATTGTCTCTGGAGGAGCTACGTGCAGAAGTTTGTCTCCTTACAAGATCCGGTCAAGTGTACCAATCCGACCTGAGGGGTGCAAAGAAAGTCTTTGGGAAGGAACCCGAGCAAGCCGACCTAGACAAAGAAGACCCTATCCTCACTCAACTCAAACAAACCCAAGCCCATATTTCACTATGGTCCCTACTCACTTCCTCCCTAGCCCATCGCCTCATGCTCGAACAAAACCTCGCCGCCACCATGGTACCATCCACTATTACCCCGGAGGACGTCACCCACATGATTGGTAATATCCACTATGGAAACATCATCACTTTCTCGGAACTAGACAAGCCAGTGTTCGGAGTTGATCATAATGAGCCTTTATACATCACTGTCGAATTAAATGGCAAGAAGATTCCCCGTGTATTCATTGACAATGGTTCTGCTATTAATATCCTGCCTTCAAGGATGATGGATGTGGTTGGCGTTCATGGTGTTGATTTACGCCCATCCAAGCAAACCATCAAAGCTTATGACTCTACATGCCGCGCCGTGATAGGCGAAGTCACCTTGCCCATTACCATCGGAACAAAGATCCCGCCGACCGATTTCCACGTCATTGACATCCCCGCAACCTTCTCACTCCTCTTCGGCCGGCCATGGTTACATCAGTCGGGCGCTGTCCCATCTTCCCTGCACCAGTGTGTGAAGTTTCAATCTGGTAATGAAGTGACCATCATCTACAGCGATCTCGTAACTGCCCAAGGGACGAACACCAAGGGCGTTCCTGTCTTACAGATTCAGCATGGGGAAGAGAGCCGACTCTTCAACGGCTTCGAAATAGTTGCTCAAGCACAGATCTGCACCATCGACCTCACCAAAACAACGGATAAAGTGGCACCTGTTGTCAAGATACTGCGTAATATGGGCTTCATACCGGGGCTGGGGCTAGGTAAGAACTTGCAAGGCCCCACAGAATTGGTTGAAGAGGTTGATCATCGAGGGTTGTTCGGTCTGGGATACACCCTTACTCTTGAAGACAAGATGGAGCAAGCAACAAAGGATGGATTTGCTTAAAAAGATGAAGCTTCCCTACAAAAAGCCTGAAATGCGGCCATACCGCCTGTCCCTGAATAGCTACTTCGTCAGGGAAGGTGAGGAGTTTTCGTGTTTTGAGTTCGCAGAGCCATGGATTGACCACACCGGAAAGTTGCAGAAAGGGTTCGAGATTTTCAGAGATGTGGAATTCGATCGGTCCAACATGAAGCTGACTTACATGGAATATGACAAAGCCACGGGCAGAGTTAGAACCATCAGGCATGAGTACTCCACCAAGGTTGCAGATGACTTGGCAGATCAACTTGAAGCCGCAACCCTTGACAAGCCAGCAATAGAAGCCGCAGAAACTCCAAGTTTGACTGAGACGTGGGACGCCAATATCTGCTTCAACATATGAGTAATCTGGGGCTGCACGAAGACATGGTTGCCGTCATTGAAGATGATTCTGAAGATAAGGTGGACCCAAGGACATTGGTGGCACCCATGGGGGACAAGCTCAAGAATTGGTGTATCATTGGGGACCTATAGCTACTCCGGAATTTATGATGGGAACACTGGGGCTTACTCCTTCTCCTGTCGCCGCTCCTGCAGCATCTCCTGTCACTCACCTAAAATCCCCGTCCCCAGAGTCTAGTGTTTTACATTTTGAATTTGAGTCTTCCTCTAAGTCTGACGACCTTACGTCTGAAGACTATGATCTTGTTGCAAACGTTATTTTCCCTTTTGCCATAAATGAAACCCTCGACCTTTCCGAGTATCCCTCCATAGTCACTCTTTTAACTGATAAATTGGCTAATAATCAAACTAATGATATACACTTAGTTAATAATGATTCATTAGAAGAGGCAGACACAAACACATTAAATGATGAATACATTAAAGAGATCTCAGAACAGGTTATTAATCAAAAAGAACCTCGAGCCCAAGCTGCCGATGAGGTGTTAACATGCGTGAATTTGGGAACCGAAGCCGAGCCTAAGGAAACGCAGATTGGGAGTTTCTTCAGCGGAGCCGAAAGGGAAGCACTGATTGAGCTACTCAAGGAATATGTGGATGTGTTTGCATGGTCTTATAAGGACATGCCGGGGCTCGACAACTCGATCGTAGAGCACAGAATCCCGACAGCACCAGACGCTAAGCCAGTCAAGCAGAAGCTGGCCGCATTAAGCCGGAATGGTCTTTGCAAGTGAAGGAAGAGATTGAGAAGCTACTCCGTGTGGGTTTCATCAGGGTGATCGAGTATCCAACTTGGTTATCAAATCTGGTAACTGCCAGGAAATCCAACGGTAAAGTCAGGATATGTGTGGATTTTCGGGATCTCAACAAAGCTACGCCGAAGGATGACTTCCCCTTAGCAAATATCGAAATGTTGGTGGACGCGGCCGCCCGTCATGAGGTCAAGTCGTTTGTTGATGGGTTTGCCGGCTATGACCAGATCGAGACAACCGAGGAGGACCAAGAAGCGACCCCCTCCACAACCTCGTGGAGGACCATCAGTCGGCGAGTTCGAGCCGTATTGAGAATGCAGTCTCCTCGGAACAAAGCCGAAAAGGAAGAACTCGTCAAGTTACTGCAACACCTCAACCATTTTACAACAGTGGGGGAACCGACACTCAGAGAAATAGAAAGGGAAATGGAGTTCGAGATGTGAGTTCGCATTATGCTGCCTCAAGGAGTACCTCGCGAATACCCCAATCCTACACCCGGCACATGGGAATAAACTTCAGACCCCAACACCAACGACAGA
The DNA here is from genome assembly GCA_026119855.1 of Campanula takesimana. NCBI lineage: Eukaryota > Viridiplantae > Streptophyta > Magnoliopsida > Asterales > Campanulaceae > Campanula > Campanula takesimana. Next base: position 26,002 of record JAOWBW010000939.1, on the reverse strand, counting down.
ATCGTGGCCCTCGCACCAGGAAAAGGAAAGCAGTGAAAAAATGCAAAGATTTTTGGAAGAATACCCCCTCTCAGTCCCCCGCTACACAAAAATGGGGACCCCTTTCGCAAAATTGTTCGACCAACTGAGACAAATGAGCAAGATGCGACCTCTAGGAGAACATTCACTCCTCTCCGAATTACCACCCCTTCAACCATTTGAACCTACCAAAAGTTGCTTTTACCACCAAGACGAAGGCCACGACACCAACGACTGTGTCGCTCTACAAAGGAGAATCCAAGGCTTGATGGACGAGAACATGCTCACCGTCGTGAGAGGATTCTGGTTCTATAGGGAAAGCGAAAACTTAGAACTCCTCGGTTGCCACGAAATCGAGCCTTATGTGAGGAACGGCCCAGAGGTACTCTCGCACCTGACTGCAGAAACGATTCAAGACATCTCAAGAGAAATAGAGGATTTGAAGCAACGCGTCGACGCAATGACCAAAGCTCGAGGTGCACCACGAGACTAGACAGAATGGCAGATTTGGATGGCAACCCGTTCAAGGAACCAGTCAACCTCAGCAAGCTCAGGCGCTACTATGACTAGACTCCCCCTCTTAAAAAAAATTAAAAAAAAAAAAATGTTTACTACGCAAAAAGAAGCCCGATACACTGAAAACCCGCAAAGGGCGGTCTATGCAAAATAAGGGTGCGTACAAAGCTCGCTAGATCGAAAACCCGCGAAGGCGGTCTAGGCAAAAGTTAGAGCATCCCCCCTTCTATCTTCCCTTTCTTTAAAATCATTCTAGTCTGACTGGAGTGAACTACGGTGACTTGAGCCCCTTAGTCCTATTTGTAAAAGGGGAACGTAGGCAGCCTTTCAAAAGGTGCGGTCTAAAAAACAAATAAACATCCAAATCTTGTTAAGCAATAAAGATAGAAGTTGTATTTTCTGAAAGCAAAAACTTTTATTTCCATAGTCATTGCATGTTAACACTTATTTGATGAGTCTAAGCTTGACATACTTTTTGAATGAATAACCTATTCTGAAATTGAAACTAAAACAAAAGTAAACTAAATTAAACTAATGTGTCTGCAACGACCATGGAGAGACGCTCGGGATTACCCCTTAGTGCCATTTGTGCCCTCGGTCTCTTTCTTCTTGCTTTGCCCACGGCGAACTTTCTTCTTGCTAGGATTCCCGCAAAATCTTCTTTCAAACTCGCTAACACCTTTAGCCTTTCCGTTAGGAGCCTCTTCGCCCTTCCTCTTCTTTGACGCCCCCACTTTTTCTCTGCCTCCGTTAGCCACGCTCTTACTCATCCTCCTCTCATAAGCCTCAGCTTCCTTAATCCTCAAGGAAAAACTTGGAGCACAGGATCCCAAAATAGTGCCCCTTAGGGTCTCTAGGGTCTGCTCCGCATGCCCAAGTCTCCCCATATACCAGTCCAAATACTCGCGTGGCAGGAAGGTGTTGCTAGAGCGTGTGAGGAAGGTCCTACGACTAAATCCAGCCTCGCCCCACATCTGAGAAAGAAGGACTGAGACAATATCATCCAACTGAAGTACCCCAAATGGAAAATCATCTCTCTCCTCGTCCCAACCCTCCGGGATGGTCTGCACCAAACCATACTGACGAAGCACTCTAGAGGGTAGTAAAAGGTAGTCCAAGAAAGAGTCGGAACTTTGATCATGTGAAGTCCCACTTGTTTCTCCCTCACAGAGTGAATGTGCCAATGGGGCACCACCCATTGAATGTCGTCAGTCACCATTTCCGCCAAATACTTTTCCCAACCTTTGAGAGTCATGCCCTCAAACTGCTCCGCCATGCCTCTAATGCGGTGCATCCATGGGGCCACCTTCAGAGAAGCCGCCGGTTTATTCACTCGAAGCCTCTCTTGCAACCACATGGTCAAAAGCCTATCACTACCACAAGGCATCCCACCATAAGCCGCGAGATGGGGAATCCCACAGAGCATCTCCCCAAGAATGGCTGGTACAATGTCATAACCTAAACGAGCCGAATTCACCATGCCCAAACACCCCTCACTAGCAAATCCAACCTCAGAAGGAAAAGAATAGAGGCAAACAGACATAGCGCAAGATGGTCCAAGGAACGGTCAGAGGCCACATCCATGTGTATAAAGTGTTGTGGCATCCAAGAAAGGTCGACATAACCGCCCCTAGCATACCTATCAAATCATCCGCGGACACGCCAAAGGTCATCAACTTGTCCCTCAAGCAAACGAAGTCAAAGGGCAAGGCAACTTTACCCTTCCCTTCGTAGCCACACAATGCCGCGATGTCCTCATAAGTGGGTGTTATCTCGTTGAATGAAAAGTTGAAAACATGGAGGGTATCATTCCAAAATCTCCCACAGGCTTGCAAGAGGTTGGTATTGGAGTTCATGTGCAAAAGTGACCAAAGACACTTTATCCCATACCGTTCATCAAGTTTCCTACGACTAGAACCAGGAAGTTTGGCAACCCACTTCTCCAAAGAGGTTATAAAGACCTTTTTCTCAAGACTTGTGATCCTAGCCTCTTGATCCATGGCAAAGAGCAAGCAAATTGGTTAAAAGGAACTCAAAAAACTGCTCAAAAGGTTGCTGGTACGTTTTTTCTGGCTGCAAAGGGTTCATTAAATAGGGTACGGACTCCCACTCTTGCCAGGAAAAGGAAAGCAGAGCCGACTACAGACTCAGCCACGCGGCCACTTGTGATATTGGAAGATATGGCCACGCGGCCAACATTGCTCCATGCCTTGCCATGGCCATGCGGCCAACATTGCTCCGTGCCTTGTCATGGCCAGGCGGCCAACATTGCTCTGGGCCTCACCATGGCCATGCGGCCAACATCGCTCCATGCAGAAATCCAGTTTGTTTCCTCCCACTCCGTGACGGATCCATGCAACTACGTACCCGCCCCCTTCCGTGGCTCATGCATTGTATAAAATTAGGAACATTTGTAAAATAACTAGTTTGCACAAGTAGGCTCCCACAATAAAATTGCATTTTAGAACATAATATACATACATGCATTTTGAATATCCGTTCTATACATACATATCCCTCTGCTCTCTACTAGCTAACAGTGTAGGAAATAAAGATAGAAAGATGGGCCCCGCCTAATCAGAATCCTCCTCCGTGGTGTCTCCACGCCGCGCTAAAGCCCGAGAACTACCGGCACCCGAACTCCATCCCCGGACCGCTCGACCACCAATGTGAGAAGAACCCGCGTCGTTCGGGGACCGCTCACGACGCTGGGGTGACGCAACGTAGTCCCTTTGACAAGTACATGAATGGTACGCTTCCCTCAGTAAGCGCATCAACACGTTCTCCCACCGAGCCGAACGGATGTATGCCTCCCGAGTCACCTGAAAGGGAAGCCAAGGCAAATGATTACAATGCAGAAAGAAATAGATGTGTGCAAACATAACTAATACAAAGCACAAAGCCGTACCCCAGCGTCGGGCGGAGGAATGAATGTCTCCTCAACAAGATCGGCATCAGTCGGCTCCAAGCTAAGCTCCACCTCCCGGCCGCCCCTCATCACTCTCACGCTACTCGAGCGAAGGGGCATGTCAACCAAAGGCCGACTCCGACCAACGTACCGGGCCGAGCTCGATCCCTCTCCCGATAGCATCCGAGCCCGAACCTTAGGGCTGATCAGCCGTGTCCGCACGTAGCCAGCATAGTTGTCACTCCCTCTGTAATGCTCTGCCGGAGTGGGAGCCAAAAAGTCGCCAACCTCGCGGGACGGAGCATATCCCGAGGAGGGTCATAAGGAGCCCACAGTAACGCACCAGCCCTGTGCTGACGAACCACCCTCTCTCCAAGATACATGGCCTCCCCGGTGAGACCCACAAGCAGAACCCTAGAAGCGGTCAAATCCACTACGTAGGGACCCACCGAAGCCTCATTGGCCGGGCTCCATGGGTAAAATCTAACCCCAACAGGCTCAGACATCGCAAACACCCTCCTCAAATCAGCAGCATCCACCGTCTTCCTATCCCGGTTTCTGCGGGAAGGAGCCCTGTTGCCTTATACCAGTATGACATGATGGGAACAACCTTGTTGGCACTCATCACCAACTGAAAAGGGGCGACACCGAAGATCTCGTACACCCAAGCCTGTGCATACAACGAAAAAAGACATTTCAGACCAAAGGATAGAACAGAAATCTCAATAATGTGAAAAGAAGGGTAGTCAAGAGCATACCTCAAAGGCGAACTGGAACCCGTCAAAGGCCGACGAGCTAGCCCTCGAGCAATGGTCCAAAGCCCAGTAAATTTCAGCCAAACCGGCTCCGCCCCAAGAAATCCCACCAACTTGGTCCAAATCCACAAAAGCCCCTAGTAGTGAGTACCGGCAGACAGTAGCCCCACTGGGAAACAAAATCTTCGAAAATCTGTACCATAAGAACAGCCGGACCAAGCAATCCAAATCATATTCCCCCCTACTGAAGGACTCAATAGCCACCTCCACCAAGCGATTCACCTTCCCGGCCTCCACTCCATAACCCTTGACACCTCCTCCCAGGTCGGTGTCGACTCCCAGCAGAGCCTGTCTATGGTCCCGCCGCTCCGCCAAGCTCTCATCAAAAGGCAAAGGGGTACCAGTAAACCTCAACCCTGTGATGGCCGCGAAATCCGTCGGCGTGATGGTAATCTCTCCCCAACTGAAGTGGAAGGTATGGGTGGTATCCCACCAGAACTCCCGGCACACCTCTATCACCGCTGCCACCTTCAGGGTAGCCCCAACCATGCGGACACTGTCAAAGAATGGGCCAAAGCCCATAGCCTCGATCCGAGCACGCAAACCGCCCGGTCCCTCCGGCAGGGACGCCCACAGTCACTGTGGACCCACGAGCCTTGATCCTCTGCAGGTAAACACAGCACAGGTACGTTACTATTCTAGCAATCTACAATTTTAGCAATTTAAATTCTAGCATTCCATTATTCTAGCATTCCATTATTCTAGCATTTCATATTATGTGCGAGAAGGAGAGGAGTGAAAATTCGAAATTTACCTCTCGCGTCTCCGGAAGCCCCATCGACCAATGACGCTCAGAGTGGATATAAAAATCGTAATCTTGGTCGAACGTAGACCGCAGCAGATTATCGCGATAATTCCGAGTCGCGGCTCGTGGTCTCAAACCGCCCCGTGGAATCAAGGGCGCCGCTTCAAAGCCCGCTCCTGGATCAGCCCCGACATTTCCTGCGCCCTGAGCATTACCGCGCCCTTCTCCTTGTTGTTCTTGTTATGGAATCATATACCCACCATGGCCCGGAAAATCTCTAAATAATGCCTCATTGATCCAATCCGCCATATCTTCAAGAATTATGTGAAATGAAATCTTCAAAAATTATCAAAATCCGAGCTTTCTCTCTCTAAAAACTCAATTTCTCTCCCTAACTCGTCAACAATGGAGGAAGGAAGAAGAAGAAAGAAGAAAGAAGAAGAAGAGGGGAGGTGTCTGGTGATGTGACTAAGGAGTCAGCCCATCGGCAGCCTTGGCCACGCAGCCACCTTCGCCCTTGCAACCCCAGCCGTTAGATCAGCGATCCGCGTGAAGGAGATCTGACCACTCAACGGTCTTGGCCACACGGCCACTATTGCAAATTCGTGTGTTTGGCCACGCGGCCAACCTTGCCCCTTCAGATAAAATTCCACTTTTGCCCCTGATCTTTTCCTATTAATTCATTTTAAATGCCTTTAACACTACTTTGACTGATATTCGTTACCTTTGGATACGGAAAGCCCCTTAAAATTTCCATTCTTCACCAAATATTTGCTTAGGATTCGTATGATTGTAGAGACTTCGGCGCCTCTATGACATACCATCCTAGATCAATCGTAATTGGCAGAAGCCTCGGCGTTTCTATTTGCGAAAGATCCAGCATCTATTATTGAGATTCGTATGGTTGTGGAGACTTCGGCGCCTCTATGACATACCATCCTAGATCAATCGTAATTGGCAGAAGCCTCGGCGTTTCTGTTTACGAGCGATCCAGCATCTATTTTAGGATTCGTATGATTGTAGAGACTTCGGCGCCTCTATGACATACGCATCCTAGATCGATCGTGGTTGGCAAAAGCCTCGGCGTTTCTGTTCGCGAGAGATCCGACATCTATTACTTTAGCGCGATCGGCAGGAACCCTGGCGATCCTGATTGCGTTTACCATTCCATCTTGGGATTATTTAGACAGCGTAGTCCTTATTTTTCCAAATAATTTCATTGCTTACGAATGATTCGTTCTTCGTACAGGATAGTGCCCGTAGGTTTATTATCCCTAGCAGGAGTCCGATATCTTGTTTTATCCCCAGTAGATCCGAACTAAGACCGGCTTGATTCCTCAGAGGATACGTAGGAAACCTGAAAAGGTCCAGCCACCCGACCGACACGGTCATCTCTCATCCCCTGCAGGTGCATTTTCCCCAGCAAAAGACGTTGCTCCCCATCAGAGGACAAATCATTCCCAATTTCCCCATCAGATTTGAACTACGTTTGGCTTGATTCCCCCGCGGATACGTAGGTCGCCTGCCAAGGTTCAGCCGTTCCCTTACCTTTCATCTGTTTCGAAACTCATGTTTCAGACGGATCCTTCTTTTATCGTCGACCCCACATTGCCTTGCAAGAAGCGTCGCCGAGGGGCTACTGTTAGTACCCGACCTGAAAATGAGTTTATTAGGACTTTCCCAAAAATACAAGGACTTTATAGGAATTAGAAACCTTGCAAAGACTTGTCCCGGATTCCCAAAATATCTCATTTATGGCAAAATCTATCAAATTAGGTAGCAAATAGTTTCCTTAAAACCATGCAGAAACCCTAGCTTAAGAATCAAGTCAGCTTGCAGACTTGGCCACGCGGCCAACCTTGCTCCGCGTTGATCTTGGCCACGCGGCCACTATTGTCACCGGCTTCAACCATGGCCAGGCGGCCAACCTTGCGCTGGATGATCTGGACCATCAGATCCTCCCATCAGTTTACTATATAAATCAATCCCATGCTATTGATTTAGGGGTCCGATTTTGGAGAGCTCTAAGTACGAATTTTGGAGTTCTTAAACAAATTTTGCTCTCTAATTAGCATTCAAACTTCCAAGAAGATCAATGTTTATTTCTTGCCAACATAGGTAAGTTTTCTAACTTTTCTTCATGTTCTTGCATTATTCTTAATGTAGATCTTTAATATTCATGTTCTTGCATGTTTATTCATAGTTTCTTCATAGGTTTACATGTTCATTCATATGTTCATATATGTTCTTCGCATGTTCTTCGTGTTCATAGATTAAAACCTTATTTATGCTATATTTAGGGTTGCGATCTTCATAATTACATGTTATTTCATAGCCGATGATGATTGAGGGTTCATCAACCCGATGATGATCTAGGAACTATTTCTAAACCCTAATCTTTAGGTAATTCCCCTTCATTATGCATGATCCCGATTCTTCTGCCTATTCTAATTCTCTGCGAACTACGCTGACCTGAGCTTCTCACATTGAGAGGAACGTAGGCAATCTTCGGATCCGGTCTAAATCACTAACACACTACTAACACAATCATCATGATAGAAAGACCGATCAAGTCGGGCAATAGGAGTGATAACGTCCAATATTCTTCTCTTGTTGTAATTTGACCCCCGAACCCATTAAACATGCTTTTTTCAATGTTTTGGCTTTAATTAAAACGGCGTGGCGACTCTCATAATTTTAATGTCGTTAAGAATATTCCCTTTATAAATAAAAATAATCACAAGATACTTCCCATGCGTCGCTTCATCGGAAAGGGGTATTCACAGTAGCGACTCTGCTGGGGACAGCTTTGAAACTTTTTCAAACTTAGTGGGTCTAACTTTCGTTCACATCATGATGTTTGCCATGTTCTCACATGCACCTTACACTTTGCCATGTTCTCACATGCACACACCTTTGCCATGTTTACACATGCACACACCTGCCATGTTTACACATGCACACACCTGCCATGTTTACACATGCACACACCTGCCATGTTTACACATGCACACTTGCCATGTTTTCCACGTGCACACACTTGCCATGTTTATACATGCACCTCACATACATGCCATGTTCACACATGCACCCTCCACACACTTGCCATGTTTATACATGCATCTCACATACTTGCCATGTTCACACATGCACCCCGCGCACCCCGCAATGTTAATACTTGTACTTTGTCGATACTTGTACTTTGTATATACCTTGTACCGTGTACCCTTGTTATCTCGCTTTAGTATTAGGGTCAAACAAAACTCTGCTATGCTCCCCTGTACATGGCTCTCTCTCCCTCTCTCATGCATTGCATTGCATCATCCTAACATCAAAAGCTTCTCTCTTTTCTCCTTAAAAATAATTAGTTTCTTGCCACACACTACCACAGTCCGTGTCAGCACTTCACAGGTCCCCATTACCCGGAGTATTCGATGTGCAGGAATTTGTGTGCTACTGCCTCACTCTTTTCGAGTCACTCGTCTATTCCACTCACCGTATACGGTGGGTACCTTTTACCTAACCCGTGTCACCCACACTAGTATAGGTAACACACCTAGGTTTTGACCGGTTGGTTTGGCTAGCTTTTTCTTAATAGTCAATTAACGTGCTGTCTATGTCGAGTCATCCCCAAGTCAATGATGAATCGAGATCTTTGAGAGAAAGTGCACAAAAAAGTGATTTCCCTACAAGGGACGTGCCAAGGTGAGATGAGTGTTTATTGTCAAGATCTCCGCTCATCATTAACTTGCGTAGGATGTAACATAGACGTCACGTTAAATGCCTTTAAGGAAGGGTTAGTCGTAGGATCCGATGTTTGGTGGAAGCCGCTTGCCCTATAGGACCCTCGCCCAAATTGTCCGTTTGGGGGTGTGCAATGCAGATGAAAACGAGGGGTCTATAGACGTAATGATGGCCTCCACTGATCGTAGTCTTCTAACTAGTTGCGAAAAAGGGGTACCCCTTCCAACCAATTAGGATGTAAATAATGTAGCATACCAATCTTTTGCCGCCCCCTCGAGAGTGAGAGGAAAGCATTGAGCCATCACCTTGGGGGAGACCTTCTTTGGAACCATTGCCCAAATATAAGTCTCAATGTGAGCCATAGGACAAGAGTTGCCCTTGAATTTTCTTATGTCGGGCATCTTGAACTTATCGGGAAGAGCGGCCATAGTACTCATGAGGATGGATGATTGATAAAGGCTTGTGTCGGAGCTTTCCCCATGTTGAGCCCATTGAACTTTTGGTCGATGTAGGCCATGATAGAATCCACCATTTTGGGCTCATTGTTCTCGGAACTTGGTTCCCCCTTTTCTTGTGCGGGTGTTGACATAAGGACTCTTAAACAAACCCTCGGTCCATTCGGATTCATCATCATTGTTCTTGTTCTTTCCCTTGGCAAGGTTGGTGAGCTTTTCTTTCATTAGCTCCATTTCGGCCTCGTGGGCCCCCTTGGCTGTCGAGGTGGGATTGCCAAATGTCGTCTTTGCTTTGTGCCTCCTTGTTAAGGGTGGAGACTTGCTCTTGGAGGAGTTGGACCATGGTTGAGAGCTGTTCGAGAGACATGGTGTTGCTGCTGCCGGTCATGGTTGATGTCGGAGCTGTTGGAGTGATCTCTTCACGGAATAACCGATTGCTGAATCCCGGTAGACTTTGTAAGTACCAATTGAACCTATATTGCAGAAGAGGCCCTTGTCAGTCTTGAGTAACACTTGCGGTCCATGAAGAGGCTTAGAACACACAGTTGGGCACACGACTCGAACCACATAAGAAAAGACTCTTTTTTTTTTTTTTATAAGTCGGAGGGAATGAATCCCTTTGGGGGTTTCTAAGAAAATAATGGAATCGTCACACTAGTATATAGACCATCTCGCGGTCCCATATACTCATCGGATTCCATCGCGCTTGTGGATCCTACATGTATCGGGATTAAACTAAATTAATGTAGTAAAGCATACATGCGGGGACAGATTTTTATTTTCGTCCAAAATAACCACTTTTGGGGACGGATTTTTATTGCGTCCATTTCAACAAGTTGGCATGTATGATTTGAAGACATTAGTTTAGGGAAATCTCGGTACATGGAAACCGACTTGAGTCACGGAGTGTTAGACCCTAACTAGAATTGTGTGGTTTGTGCTCGGCTTGAATATGAGGCTCAAAGGTCACCCCCGGCATGTAGTCTTGAACTACGCCACGGGCTGAGGTTTACCGCTTCGAAAGAGCCAAGGTCTGGTGGAGCTTGAAACTTTCTAGGACGGGCCTCGACGGGTTTGGGGTTGGACTTGTGCGACTCGATAGTGAGCAGTTCATAGGAATATGTGCATGTAGTGTGAGGTCTAACAAGTGACAAAATTTTCTCTTTTTTTTTTTTTTTTTTTTTTGAAAAGAAAGAAAAACACACAAAACACATAAGCACATAAAATTACAACTCCCGAATCACCCGTGTGACCGGTAAAAAAACACAAAATTAAAACAGTCCGAGGGTTCAATTCTGTTCTGATGCAGGCAACTGTGCCCACACCCCACTGTTCTGCTCAGTCACTGAAACCTGTTTCTGTTCTGGGAAACCAACCCAGAAGCGTGCGCCTCTGAGTGCTGATGTGGGACGCGCGCGCATGGCGCAATGCTTATGGGAGGCGCGCGCTTCTGGGGCACACCTGTCAGAATGTCAGACTTTGGACTCAGGGGATTGCCCTGGTCCCATGTTCATATTGTAACCCCTGCAGAAGTGATTAGTGCAGAATAACAGAAGAAGAAGATGAAGAACATGAAGAAGTGGGCGATTCTGGTTCTTGATGCGGGATGCGCGCGCCTTAGGCTTAAAAGGCCAGACGCGCGCGCCTCCCCCATCAGGAAACAGAATGCCCAGAAAAGATGTAGATTTTGATCAGAATGCAAGTTTAACCCTCAAATACTCCCCAGCGGAGTCGCCACTGTAGATACCCCGGGGGTGACCACGGCCTTAGGCTGGAGCGCGCGGTGTTATCCTAGGATGTCTAACTTGTTTTTTAGAGTCGCCACCTATGTTTTGAGGAACATAAGAAAAACCTATTGATTGTAGCCTAAGTTTGATTACGAAAACAGAGATTCTTTGTTTTGAGGTCCGGGGGTTAGATTACGAGATGGGAAGTACCGAAACACCCATCTCGCCCAACTTAAGTTGGTCTTGCTTGATCAAAATCTACATGAATGAAAATGTTCTTCTTCTTCTTCTTTAAGTCATAAAAAGGGGGTTTAAAATAAGATTTGGAATGTAGGAGATAACTCCTTAACCAACCTCAATGAGATGAGGTGATCATTAGAGTTATGTCCCAAAATGATTTGGGTGATTGCACATTTGATTAAAGTAAAAAGAGAGGGGAGATGAAGTAGAAGAGGAAGGAAAATATGGACTTTTACCTACAATTTGAAGACCTTCAAATATTTCTTTATGAAATCCTTGGAGAACCTTTAGAAAGTGATTTTGGTATAGTTTTTGTAAGTTCAATTTCGGTCCAAGTTTTCGATCCTTGAAAATGGAGGTAAAGAGAGGTTTTATAGGTGAAAGAGGGGTGTTTTTGGTGCCAAAACTCAGTCACCAAGAAATCCTTCCCGGGCAAAATCCGTAAATTGAGCAAGGGAGGGAATCCTGGCCAGAAATCTGTAACTGACGCCCAGAGGCGCGCGCTTCCTGCTTTGGGGGCGGGAGGCGCGCGCGCCTGGCTCCTAGTGTCGGAGGCGCGCGACTCAGAGAAGGCAATTTTGACAGAATGGACTAGAAAGTCAGCCCTGTCATTCAGTTTAGTCCCTGGACTTAACGAAGTCAGTCAGGAACTTAACGGAAGTGACGGAAACTAACGAGAAACACTTAGAATGGGGAGAAACACAAAATCAAATGTGCAATCGGGGTGAGCGGTCCAAGGCGGGGTGTCTACAGAGCCCCTCGGCGACGTGGACTGCAAAGCAGAATGCGTCAACGAAAGTTAAAAATACCCGCCGAGGACATCACAAGAAAAGGCAAAGACTCGATGAAAGCAGGAATTTGAAATTGCGAGAGATAGTGGTGCGCTCCCTGTGTGAGCGGCTTTTACTGGAGTGTTGTATTGGAGCTCATGGGAGCTTGTCTCGATATGGACCGAGTTTGTTGAGTTGGGCTCATGGGAGCTTGTCTCGATATGGACCGAGTTGTCGACTTGGAGCTCATGGGAGCTTGTCTCGATATGGACCGAGTTGCCGACTTGGAGCTCATGGGAGCTTGTCTCGATATGGACCGAGTTGTTGACTTGGAGCTCATGGGAGCTTGTCTCGATATGGACCGAGTTGCCGACTTGGAGCTCATGGGAGCTTGTCTCGATATGGACCGAGTTGTCGACTTGGGGCTCATGGGAGCTTGTCTCGATATGGACCGAGTTGCCGACTTGGAGCTCATGGGAGCTTGTCTCGATATGGACCGAGTTGTCGAATGGAGCTCATGGGAGCTTGTCTCGATATGGACCGAGTTGTTGACTTTGTGGGGTGCGGGAACGGTTGAATGTTTTGGATGAGGCCGTTAGTGAACCTTTGTTGACGAATCCGTTAGTGAATCCGTTGATGAAATATTGCTTTGAAGTCTCGTGCCATTTGGAGTCACACTTGACTTTTTTGAATTGTGGGGTACAGGCACAGTTGACCGCGACCAGAAAAATGTTCCTGCTGGGGATGAAATGTTGAGATTGACTCTTGAGGGGGGTGTGGCACCCGTGACAGAACTTAGGGAGTTTGGAATCCGTGGGGAAACCTTGATACGATGCATGGATTTTTTATGGGAGACTGATCCTGCCTGATGATGGGAAGAGCGCGCGTCCGGGCCTCGTTGTGGGACGCGCGCGCCTCGTATGAATATGTCGGGAGGCGCGCGCCTGGCGCATAAGTTCAGCATATTTAAACAGGCTGTTTGCTGTTTTCGGCCATTTTTCAAAAATTTGAAGAACCCTCCAAATTCCAAGCCCAATTTTCGTAGAGAAATCACCCCAAAACACTTTCTTGCTGCTCTAGGATCAATTCCGTCAAAGAAACGATGTCGGATCGTCAGCAATCACCTTCGTTTGAGATGCCACAGGGCTAGGAGCCGAAATTCGGGGTTGAAGCTATGGACCCGAGCTTGCTTACTTTCCGGCCTCATACCCATATTTCTCACTTCGTGACTTCGGGTTTGGTAAGAATGCCTCACCTTTCTTGTCGATTTCAGGTTTCATGAAGTTCTGTTTTCTTTACCCGAAATATTGCTGCAGCAGGTTTATTGATCATTCTTTGCATGTTGTTTGTTGTTGCTGATTTGTTGTAAGGAACATATTGGGATGTCCATTTTCACGTTCGCACACACTTGCTTGTACATTGTTCTGCCGTTGAAATCTCTGTGTTGAGTTCATCCATTTTCTAGCAGTCGTGCTGATGAAATTTTTGCTGTTCCTCTTTTCCTTTCAGGAGTGGACCCGTTTGACAGAGATTCGCGGTGGGGCTCATGGGCCCATCTCTATATGGAAGAGGTTGCCCGAGAATGTTCGAGCCCGAGTCACAGGGACTCATTTTGGTCTTTTTGTCACTAGCCTCCCAGCTTTGAAGAATGACCCTGATGTGGTTCAGGCATTGAGGGAGAGATGGTGGGATACCACCCATACCTTTCATTTACCCATGGGCGGCGAGGGAGGTGACTATGACGCCTACTGATTTCACAGCTTTGACGGGCTTACGTTCATGGGGGTGCCTATCCCTTTGGTTTGAGAGGGGCTGCTCGAACTCCGGACGAGTTACTGGCCTTGGTTGACTGCCGGTTCGAGGTTAAGAATTCTCGAGTGACATGGGGAGAATTCGGGCTTATTTCAGCATCTTGATGGCTGAGGCTCGAGGTGTTACTGCTGATCGGGTTGATGCTGTGGCCCGTTGCTTCATTGGTACTTGTTATCCCACACTCTGTTTGCCAATGGGGGATCTTCGGCCTCTTTGGCTCTGCTTGACTTGTTAGTGGACCTGGACCAGATCGGCCAGTATAACTGGGGCACAGCGGGCTTGGCTGCTTGTTATCACGGCATGGATTTGACCAGCCGCTCGACTACCAGCTCTGTTACGGGCTTCAGCTTGCTGTGGGAGGTATACCACTTACTGTCCCTTTTATATTCTCCTTGCCTTAGTCATAACTGCCTTTTTCGTTGACTGTCATTAACTTTGTTTCCGCCTCTTGTCTACAGCTTTGGGCTTTTGCTATCCTGAATCTGAGGGACTTCAAGATTGCCAAGGAAGGCCAGCCCCAGTATCCGGACTGCGCACGGTGGGCGTATAAGGAGAGGAATGTGAAGACTGGCACGAATCCCATTAGTTTTACTTCGGCCCGACGGCACTTGGACACTCTGAGGCCTGAGTCTGTTGCCTTCTCTTTGTATCCGTGGAGATCAGTTCAGCACTGGTTTGAGCACACTCTTATTCCTACCCGTTCTCGGCTTTTGATGAGTTCGGGTGAGTGCATGGCTCTGTACTTGGGAGATAGAGTATTTTGGCAGCACGGTACCCAGGTGACAGACTTTTACACCCCTCCTCGTCCTGCAGTTCCAGACATTCCTCCTTTTCTGCCCTCGTAACTGGAGGTCGCTCCCAGAGGCTGATCGTGCAGCATATATGGTAGGGGTTGATGCCGTCCCTTATATTCACTTGGATCAGGATTATGGCCTCTTCAGGGAGAACAACTTGATGCAGGGCTTTATGTTTGCTGATCCGAGGAGATCACAGGCTGCTCCTTCGACTTCCGCTCGGTTTTATACTACCGGTGCCGGGTATTGTTTTGATCCTCCTTTGCCTCCTCCTTATTACACTTATTCAAACTTCGGGGTCTTTGAGGAGCAGAGGGAGATTGTTCCTGAGGATATGTCACCGGAGAGAGAGCCTCCCGCTCAGGCTGCTGTGGTATGTTTTTCTGACCATCTTTGCATTTTCTCAGTTCCAGTCTTGTTTTCTGTCCTTTGTATTGATGTAATTTCCTTTCCCCATTCTTTGTTGCAACAGGTGCCCGTAGCTGCTTATAGGCACTTGGGTAGGCAGAACAAAGGGATGAGGCGGAGGCTTCGTCAGCTGGAGGAGAGGGTGCTGGAGCTGTGCAGGGATATTGCTGCCATGACCAGAGATGCTGCTGGTGCTGTCTCTGGTGCTGCGAGAGGAGCTGCCCGAGGTGCTCGGGGCATGGGACGAGGCTGCAGGGATCTGTGCTGGACATTGATGAGGCTGTCTCTTCGGCGAGGCAGTCGCTGAGCAGGAGTCTGAGCCATAGTAGGAGTCTGAGCCGAGAGGTAGCCAGAGCGGGGCGGCGCCAGTTCATCAGGGAGAGCTGTCAAGAGGACCCGTCCTGATGTTGTGATTGAGACATCTGAGTCTGAGGATGATGATGACGATGATGATGATGAGGATGATGATGACGATGAGGAGACCGAGAGCGGTAGCAGGGGGTGAGCACAGTGCTGGTGATGATGTGCCCGAGCTGTTGAGGCTGAGAGGATGAGGGATTGAAACACTTTTACTTTTGCCTGTAATAACATTTAACATGTATTTACAATCCTAGTTATCTTACTACCCATTTATGTTCTATTAGCGACTCGATCTTAGATGTCGACTCTTTACAAACAAATGTGTGCCCAAAGGTTGCTTGTTGTCGATGCTTGAACTCCTTTTTGTTGCTGGGATTTGATTTTGCTGCAGGTGGGTGTGTTGAAGTGCTTGGGTTCTGTTCTGAACTGACAAGGGCTGTTTCTGTCTGAACTGCTGTCAAAGGCGCGCGCGTCGGGCCTTGCTTGTGTGAGGCGCGCGCGTTGTGCAGCCCTGGTCGGAGGCGCGCGCTTCTGGCCTGCTGAATTACAGCCCCTTTATTTTCTGATCAGAATGTTCCAACAGCTATAAATTTGAACCATTTTCGACCAGAATGGCCACACAACATTCTTTTGCAAACACTTTCTCCTCCTAAACCAAAAATTCTTGTTATAATGGCCCCAATGACTTTCTCCTTTGAAGTTAAGGTTCCGTCCCCGAGGGTGAGAAGTCCGTTCCAATGGTGAATGCCGTTCCAGCTGTAGGGTCCGTCTCGATGGTGGAGAAACGTCCGAGCGTTTTTTGATCGTTTGGGAAGGCCCAATGACGATGTTGTTGACCCCGTGAGACCGGTGGTTCATGTGCGGGACTATAGACCTCGTCATTTTCCCAAGAAGAAGAAAGGTAAGGGAAATTCTTCATATGCGTGGAAGCGTCCCATGGTTGTCCCCGCTAAGGTTCCGCTTGATAAGGGTAAAGGGAAAGCCGTTGATGAAGCTCTGTCCCGTCCTAGCGTTTTCTCCCGTCTTGGCGGTCCCAAGAATGTTCCGTCCCCATCCAAGAAGACTAAAGTACATAACAAGAAGCAATGGGTTCCCAAACCTAAGAAAGATTAGATTTTTCTTTGTACCCCAAGAGATTGCAATTAGACCACTTTGTTTTAGGATTTAATATTTTGATGTCTTTTGTTGCTCAATAAATCCGTTGTAATGGTTTGAATAATTCATTGAATGAATAAAAATTGCATTTTGTTATTTGAAGTGAATTGGGTATTTTTGATATGTTTTAGACCGCACCCGAAGGTTGCCTACGTTCCTCCAGTTGGGAGGCTCAGGTCTTCGTAGTTCAAACAAACAAAGACCATTTTTATTTTATTTTTTTTTTTTTTTTGTTGTGCACCCTGTTTTTTGCCTAGACCGCCCTTGCGGGTTTTCAATCTAGCGGGCTTCTTTTTTTGCACGTGCTCTAATTTTTTCCTAGGCCGCCCTTGCGGGTTTTCAACCTAGCGAGCGATTTTTTTTTTTATTTTTTTTTTTAAGGGTCTTTGTTTATTAAGCGTAGAACCTCTTGAGCTTGTCGAGGTTGACCTCCTTTGGCAGCTGGTCACCATCTAAATCCACGAGCCGGACTGCACCACCGCTTAGTATCTTTTTGACCACGTACGGACCGATCCATCGGGGTCCCCATTTCCCCAGGGGATTCATGGCATTAGGAGGATGTTGTCTTAAGACCAAATCTCCCACATTGATGTTTCGAGGCTTCACTTTTTTGTTGAAAGCTCTTGCCATCCTTTGCTGATATGCCCTCGTGCGTTCGAGTGCTCTTAACCTTTTCTCGTCGAGTAAGGCTAGCTGTTCGTATCGACTTTGCATCCAGTGACCTCGTTGACTTGATTCTCGAGGAGGACTCGTAGAGATGGGACTTCAAGTTCGATAGGGAGTACGGCTTCAGAACCATAGACCAATGCATAAGGAGTTTCTCCTGTTGCGGATCGTATTGATGTGCGGTAGCCCCACAATGCTAATGGTAGATTTTCGGGCCAATCCCTTCCTGTTGAGGCCATTTTCTTGACGATGGTCTCGATGGTCTTATTTGCTGCTTCGACTGCGCCATTTGCTTGGGGCCGGTAAGGAGATGACTTGTGCTTGGTGATCTTGTATTCTACCAAAAGTGCATCCATTTCCTTCTCAAGTGAGAGCCGTTGTCGGAAATGATTTCATGAGGCACGCCGTATCGGCACATGATATTAATCTTTACAAATTCGGCCACTTTCTTGGCGTTGAGGGTCCGATAGGCTTGTGCTTCGACCCACTTTGTGAAGTAGTCGACTGCCACTAGGACGAATGACTGCCCATTGCTTCCGGCAGGATGAACTTTACCGATGATGTCTATCCCCCAACAAAGAAAGGCCAAGGTGTGACCATGTTGTAAAGTTGTGAGGGTGGAGCATGTTGCAGATTAGCGTGGAATTGGCACTTGGCACACCTTTTGACTTTCTCGATACAGTCTCGTTCCATAGTGCTCCAATAGTAACCAATGCGAAGTATCTTCTTGACTAGCATAAACCCATTCATGTGGGGTCCACATTCTCCTTCGTGCACTTCACACATTATCTCTTGAGCTTCGGTCTCATTGGCGCATAGGAGATTGATCCCGTCGTGGTGCCTTTTATAGACTCGGTCCCCAATCAGTACGTACCGAGAGGCTAACCTTTGCAGAGCTGCTTGAGACTTCTTATTGATGTTCTCGGGATAAGTGCCGTCCTTGAGGAAGTTCATGATGTCCGAATACCACGGAGAGTTTGTTTGAACCTCGTTGATCTCGATACTCATGCAATATGCCGGACTGTTCCTTCGAGCAATTTTGAAAGGCTTCACCATTTTCCCTTTGGCATTTCAACTAATGAAGCTATAGTGGCCAGTGCATCGGCGAAGCGATTCTTATACCTTGGCAGGTAGTTGAAAGTGATCTCTTGGAATTGTTCAACCAGTTCTTCAAGGTGCTGACCATACTGTTGGAGAGTCGGGTCTTGGGTTCGCCATTTACCCGATTGCTGATTGATAAGGAGCAAAGAGTCGCCGAACAACTTCTAGTTCCGTGACGTTTCTTTCGAGAGCTGCTTCGAGCCCTGCTATGCATGCTTCGTACTCGGCAATGTTGTTGGTAGCTTCGAATTAGGCGTATGGCAATGGGAGTGTAGATGTCTTTTGGATCGACAAGCAATACCCCTATACCAAAACCGTGTTTATTGGCGGCGCCATCGAAAAAAAGTTGCCACTTGTCTTCCTCGGTTGTGGTACAAATTAAATGCTCGTCGGGGAACTGTACATCTTCCCCCTTCACTTCGTCACACGGGAATTCGGCAAGCTGGTCACTGAACACTTTCCCCCTGACGGATTTTAGTGTGACGTAAGTGATATCATAGCCGGCGAGCATGAAGTACCATTTGGCTATTCTTGTTGACATGAAAGGCTTCTCGAAGATGTAGCGGAGCGGGTCCACCTTTGCTACTAGCTTGATCGAAAAGCTTCCATATAGTGTTTGAGCTTTTGAGTGACCCAAACCAATGCTGCACATGACTTCTCTAAGACAGAGTAGTTCTTTTCGCCCCTTGGAATCGGCGACTGACAAAATAAATGGCGTTCTCCTTTGTGGACTCTCGTTGCTCTTGTGCTAACATAGCCCTAGGGCTTCATCATTGACAGTGAGATAAAGCAACAGAGGTTTCTCCTTGTGCGGCGGAACTAGAACAGGAGGGCACGTCAAGTAATGCTTTACTTGATCGAAGGCTTCTTGGCACGCGTCGGTCCATTCTAGAGCCACATTCTTCTTGAGTAACTATTGGCTCGCACATGGAAGTGAGTTGGTGCACAAACCGACTGATGTATTGTAGTCTTCCCATGAAACCTTTAATCTCTTTCTGCGTCTTTGGAGGAGGCATGTCAATGATTGCCTTGATTTTGGAGGGGTCTACTTCGATTCCCCTTTCAGTGACCATATAACCAAGAACTTTGCCTCGGATAACCCCGAATGTGCACTTTGCAGGGTTGAGCCTCATCTTGTGTTGACGAAGCCTTTCGAAGAACTTGCGGAGATCGATTAGGTGTTGACCATCGGTTCCTTTGGAGTGAATGATCATGTCGTCCACATAGACCTCGATTTCTTTGTGAATCATATCGTGGAACAAGTCTGTCACGGCTCTTTGGTAGGAAGCCCCAGCATTTCTTAACCCAAACGGCATGACTGTGTAGCAAAAGGTACCCCACGGTGTTGTGAAGGCTGTCTTATGTTGATCTTCCTCGGCCATGAGAATCTGATTGTACCCAGCGAACCCATCCACGAATGAGCGAACCTCGTAGGCAGCAGTGGAGTCGACTAGCATGTCGATATTAGGGAGTGGAAAATCATCCTTTGGGGAAGCATTGTTTAAATCCCGGAAGTCTACACAAACTCGAACCTTGCCGTTCGCCTTCCTGACTGTCACAATGTTGGCTAACCATGTCGGATACTCGATAACCTTGATGAAACCCACACTGAGGAGCTTCTCAATCTCTTCTTTGACCTGCAGAGACCATTCTGGCTTGATCTTTCGGAGCTTCTGCTTTACTGGCCTGGCATCTTCTCTGATCGGAATCCTGTGCTCCGCTACCTTTCTGTCTAAACCCGGCATGTCTTTGTATGACCATGCGAACACATCCACGAATTCCCGTAGTAATGCAGTCAATCTGTCTTTGTCGTCCCCTTGAAGAAGCTTCCAATCTTAGTTTCTTTTGGCTCTTCTTCGGTACCCAGATTAACAACCTGCAATTCTTCGTCAGCCTTTGGACCATTCTCGCCACGACTACGGACTTGTTGAGCAAGTTCATTTAAGTATGTTGTTTTCGTGGTCTATTTCATCATAATTTGAATCGTTATTAACTTGTTCGTTAAGTTCATTATTAGTTAATTCATCATTTATGATGTTTGCAATCTCAGGGTACTCAGAAATATCAAATTTTTCATTAGCAAAGAAAGGAAACACACGCTCGGCTATGGCCTCCAAATCCTCTTGGGTGAGGGTATTAGAGACACTCTCGGACTCGAAAGTAAGTGTGAGCTGCTCTTCCTTGTTGCTGTGCGGGGTATGCAACCCATTTTTTGGACTAAGAATTCCTCGGATACCACGGGCCCTTTCGTTGAATACCAATTGTTGATCGGCTCGGAGCTTGGCGGGATCTCACTGATAGTTTCGTTCATGATGACGGTGTCATGGATGGCGTTGACTTGGCATTCATTCATTACGGCAAGCTCTTCGAACATGGAGGCTAAATCTGTCAGTTCTTCCCCCACGGTGATTTCTGTCTCGGACTCTATAGTCACCTTCCTTCCCACCATTCACGGGGCGACATGGGAGTTGGTTCCCTTTCGGATTTTTGGATCTCACAATCGGAGAAGATTTCGAGGCCGGGCTTTTTGACACCTTATTGTTAACCCATGGCTCGGGAAAGATCATGTATGGAACGTCTTCCCCTTGGCGGACAAATAACCATTCAACGTCTTGCGGTAAGGCCTTAGATTAGGGACTTCATACCTACGGCCTTCTTTACGAGCTCGGGCCTTTTCGTTCTTGATCGCTTGCTCTTGCTTCAAGTCTTCTTCGGAAGGCAGGCTCGTACCCCAAACCGAATGTGTTCTTGACAAATGGGACTTGCACGGGATGTAGGATTCCTTGTGATATTTCCCTAGGCTAAACCAGGGAAGTAGTCCATATTCTCATCATGCGGAGGACTTTGTGATTGCTGGGGGTCCATGATCCGTTTCCCCCTTCTTTATCAATGGCGTTGATCGAGTGGAGTCTGGTAGACCATGCTGAACTTGGTGGACGGGCTCACCTTTTCTGTGGATAGTGATGTTTTCAGCCATTACGGTCACTATTTCATCACCATTTCGGATCTTGACACATTGGTGGAGAGTTGACGGTACGGCATTAGCACTGTGAATCCATGGTCGACCAACAGTAAGTTGAACGAGGCCGGGATATCAAGCACTTGGAATGGAACGGACATGACCATGCTCCCAAACTCAATGTCTATTTCGATCATACCCATGACTGTACGGGCGGTGCTGTCATAACCTCGGATTACTTGAGTAGAAGGCTTCAAATCAGAATCCTTAAGCCCCAGTATGCCCATGATTCTACCAGGCATGAGATTGAGTGCGGAACCACCGTCCACTAAAACTCTTGAGACGGGCCTCCCCCTTGCTCGTACCTTGAGGTAAATAGCTTCGTTGTGGTCGGAACCAAACGGTGGAAGGTCCATATCGGCAAAGGTGATGACGTTGCCAAAATGAATGTGACCAATCATTGCCGTGAGGTCCTCGGGAGTAGTATCGGGAGAAACTGATGTATCATCGAGATTGCGGATGACAAGATCTCGGTGTTTCTTTGAGGATGCAATGAGGTCCCAAATAGAGATGTTGGCTTGAGTTTTCTTGAGTTGGACAAGTAGAGGATCTTCGGGAGCGTTGTGAGCTTGCGGCTTTTGAGAAGAGGAGCTCGGTGCGGAAGTGGAAGGGTTGCTTGCTATGACTCGACCGGATCGAGTTAGCATGTTGACGTTCCCATCTTGCTTCTTTTTCCTATTCTCTAGTACTCCCTCATTACCTCATCGTAAGTCACTACATAACAAGAATTGTCAAGTTTATTCATAACATTGGGGCCCCCATTCACAATTGGGATTGAATGGGTGGTCCCCTCAAGTTCTCCTATCTCTATTACATTGACATGCTCGTCATTAGTCACTACAAATTCTTTCTTATCTATGAGATCTTGAATGACATTGCGGAGAATGAAGCAATCCTCGGTGGTGTGGCCACTATATTGGTGGTAGCCACAATATTTGTGGTGAGCATGATTGGAGTTGATCGTCTTGGGTTGGTACCCTTGCACGGGTGTGACTTGACCCTTTGCTTGAGGACCTCGAACACTTCGGTTTGAGTCATGCCTTGGAGAGGCGTGTAGACACGGTCACTTCGGGACTTCTTCCCTTGAGGTGGAGGAACCTTTTTGTAATTCCCCTTGTCAATAGTGACGGCGTTGACCGAGGCCTCTTTTGTGGAGTTGGAAGCGGCCTTGTAGCGGTAAGAGGAGTGGTCTTCTTAATCTCCTTGAGCAAGTCATCCATGCGTACCCCCGCCTCATACATTTGGGAGAAGTCGGAGTAGCAAGCCCCACTTAGGTGGGTGCGGAGATCAATCTTGAGACACTTGAGAAATATGTCCATTTGCTCTTTTGTGTTCGGCCTTCAACAATTTCAGAGAGTTTGTCATTCCATCTCCTTGTGAAGTCGATGAAGGACTCATTGTCTCGTTGAGTAGTGTTCTCTAGCTCTTTCCTTGTGGGCCGGTGAGTGGTGTTGCCTTGGTATTGGTTCTTGAAGGCAAGCATGGCGGAGTCCCAATCAAGACGGACAGTGAGCGGGAGAGTAGCATACCAATCTTTTGCCGCCCCCTCGAGAGTGAGAGGAAAGCATTGAGCCATCACCTTGGGGGAGACCTTCTTTGGAACCATTGCCCAAATATAAGTCTCAATGTGAGCCATAGGACAAGAGTTGCCCTTGAATTTGCTTATGTCGGGCATCTTGAACTTATCGGGAAGAGCGGCCATAGTACTCATGAGGATGGATGATTGATAAAGGCTTGTGTCGGAGCCTTTCCCCATGTTGAGCCCATTGAATTTTTGGTCGATGTAGGCCATGATAGAATCCACCATTTTGGGCTCATTGTTCTCGGAACTTGGTTCCCCCATTTTCTTGGTGCGGGTGTTGACATAAGGACTCTTGAACAAACCCTCGGTCCATTCGGATTCATCATCATTGTTCTTGTTCTTTCCCTTGGCAAGGTTGGTGAGCTTTTCTTTCATTAGCTCCATTTCGGCCTCGTGGGCCTCCCTTTGGCTGTCGAGGTGGGATTGCCAAATGTCGTCTTTGCTTTGTGCCTCCTTGTTAAGGGTGGAGACTTGCTCTTGGAGGAGTTGGACCATGGTTGAGAGCTGTTCGAGAGACATGGTGTTGCTGCTGCCGGTCATGGTTGATGTCGGAGCTGTTGGAGTGATCTCTTCACGGACTAACCGATTTGCTGAATCCCGGTAGACTTTGTAAGTACAATTGAACCTATATTGCAGAAGAGGCCCTTGTCAGTCTTGAGTAACACTTGCGGTCCATGAAGAGGCTTAGAACACACAGTTGGGAACACGACTCGAACCACATAAGAAAAGACTTTTTTTTTTTTTTTTTATAAGTCGGAGGGAATGAATCCCTTTTGGGGTTTCTAAGAAAATAATGGGAATCGTCACACTAGTATATAGACCATCTCGCGGTCCCATATACTCATCGGATTCCATCGCGCTTGTGGATCCTACATGTATCGGGATTAAACTAAATTAATGTAGTAAAGCATACATGCGGGGACGGATTTTTATTTCGTCCAAAATAACCACTTTTGGGGACGGATTTTTATTGCGTCCATTTCAACAAGTTGGCATGTATGATTTGAAGACATTAGTTTAGGGAAATCTCGGTACATGGAAACCGACTTGAGTCACGGAGTGTTAGACCCTAACTAGAATTGTGTGGTTTGTGCTCGGCTTGAATATGAGGCTCAAAGGTCACCCCCGGCATGTAGTCTTGAACTACGCCACGGGCTGAGGTTTACCGCTTCGAAAGAGCCAAGGTCTGGTGGAGCTTGAAACTTTCTAGGACGGGCCTCGACGGGTTGGGGTTGGACTTGTGCGACTCGATAGTGAGCAGTTCATAGGAATATGTGCATGTAGTGTGAGGTCTAACAAGTGACAAAATTTTCTCTTTTTTTTTTTTTTTTTTTTTGAAAAGAAAGAAAAACACACAAAACACATAAGCACATAAAATTACAACTCCCGAATCACCCGTGTGACCGGTAAATAAAACACAAAATTAAAACAGTCCGAGGGTTCAATTCTGTTCTGATGCAGGCAACTGTGCCCACACCCCACTGTCTGCTCAGTCACTGAAACCTGTTTCTGTTCTGGAAACCACCCAGAAGCGTGCGCCTCTGAGTGCTGATGTGGGACGCGCGCGCATGGCGCAATGCTTATGGGAGGCGCGCGCTTCTGGGGCACACCTGTCAGAATGTCAGACTTTGGACTCAGGGGATTGCCCTGGTCCCATGTTCATATTGTAACCCCTGCAGAAGTGATTAGTGCAGAATAACAGAAGAAGAAGATGAAGAACATGAAGAAGTGGGCGATTCTGGTTCTTGATGCGGGATGCGCGCGCCTTAGGCTTAAAAGGCCAGACGCGCGCGCCTCCCCCATCAGGAAACAGAATGCCCAGAAAAGATGTAGATTTTGATCAGAATGCAAGTTTAACCCTCAAATACTCCCCAGCGGAGTCGCCACTGTAGATACCCGGGGGGTGACCACGGCCTTAGGCTGGAGCGCGCGGTGTTATCCTAGGATGTCTAACTTGTTTTTAGAGTCGCCACCTATGTTTTGAGGAACATAAGAAAAACCTATTGATTGTAGCCTAAGTTTGATTACGAAAACAGAGATTCTTTGTTTTGAGGTTCGGGGGTTAGATTACGAGATGGGAAGTACCGAAACACCCATCTCGCCCAACTTAAGTTGGTCTTGCTTGATCAAAATCTACATGAATGAAAATGTTCTTCTTCTTCTTCTTTAAGTCATAAAAAGGGGGTTTAAAATAGGATTTGGAATGTAGGAGATAACTCCTTAACCAACCTCAATGAGATGAGGTGATCATTAGAGTCATGTCCCAAAATGATTTGGGTGATTGCACATTTGATTAAAGTAAAAGAGAGGGGAGATGAAGTAGAAGAGAAGGAAAAGATGGACTTTTACCTACAATTTGAAGACCTTCAAATATTTCTTTATGAAATCCTTGGAGAACCTTTAGAAAGTGATTTTGGTATAGTTTTTGTAAGTTCAATTTTCGGTCCAAGTTTTCGATCCTTGAAAATGGAGGTAAAGAGAGGTTTTTATAGGTGAAAGAGGGGTGTTTTGGTGCCAAAACTCAGTCACCAAGAAATCCTTCCCGGGCAAAATCCTGTAAATTGAGCAAGGGAGGGAATCCTGGCCAGAAATCTGTAACTGACGCCCAGAGGCGCGCGCTTCCTGCTTTGGGGGCGGGAGGCGCGCGCGCGCCTGGCTCCTAGTGTCGGAGGCGCGCGACTCAGAGAAGGCAATTTTGACAGAATGGACTAGAAAGTCAGCCCTGTCATTCAGTTTAGTCCCTGGACTTAACGAAGTCAGTCAGGAACTTAACGGAAGTGACGGAAACTAACGAGAAACACTTAGAATGGGGAGAAACACAAAACAAATGTGCAATCGGGGTGAGCGGTCCAAGGCGGGGTGTCTACACCTTCCTGCAATTAAACTAAAGTTGAAAGGATCAAATCATAATAATCCAAAGTTAAAAGGACCAATTGCAATTAATCCAAAGTAAAGGACCAATTGCAATAAATCAAAACTTGAAGGACTAATTTGCAATTAACCCAAGTTGAGGGACCAAGTTGCAATTACCCAAAGTGAGGGATCAAATTGAATTAAACCAAAGTTAGAGGACCTTAATTACAATAATATTAAAGTTAAAGGACTGGACTGCAAATCAAAGTCAGAACCCGAAACGTAAGTAAAAGAGTAACGAAATAAAGAAGTAG